>PVKA01035515.1:0-22557 GCA_004027165.1 Ctenomys sociabilis
TTCTCTTTGTCATTTGTACACCACTGACTTTTTTGACCTTTGGTGTAGAGCTTAGATAGAGTTATTACCTTAGCACCAGGTCCGGATCTATGAAGTTCAGACTTCTCCAGGTGGGTGTGGCTTAGGTCTGGCTGCTGTGCTCCACTTCTTCCTACTGTAGCCTTGAAGGTGAGCCCTTTGATCACTCTGGCAAGATGTTTTGCTCCTGAATCAGCTGGGTGGGTCTTGCCTCTAACCTCTGGCTGGGAGTTTTGCTGAAGGGTCTGCTCTCTGTGTTGCTTCAGGATCCAGTGACCCCAGGCATTCTCACTCACAAACCAGGCCTGTGCTCTGGGTCTATTCAGGATCTGGCAGGCCCGGGCAGTCTGACACACTGGACCTGCACTCTGGGTCTATTCCAGCACCATTTGTTAAAGAGGCTATCTTTCTTCCAGTGAACATGTTTGATCCCTTTGTCAAAGATAAGGTGGCTGAGTGTGTTTGTAGCTGAATTTGCAGCTTCTAATCTGTTCTATTGATCCTCAGGTCTGCTTTTGCCACTACCATGCTGATTTTATCACAGTTGCTTTATAGCATAATTTCAAGTCAGGGACTAAGATGCTTTCTATCTTGCCTTTGTTAGTCAGAACTGTCTTTGCTATTATAGTTCTTTTCCAATTCCAAATAAATTTTAGGAATATTTTCTCTAGGTCCATGAGGTATGTTGATGGCATTTTGATAGTGATTGTATTAAATGTGTATAACAATTTTGGGAGTTATGACCATTTTCACAGTATTGGTTCTTCCTATCCAGGAGCAAGGAATATCTTTCCATTTTTTGAAATCCTCTTCAATCTTTTTCTCAGAGTATTATCATTTTCACCATGTAGATCTTTTACTCCCTTTGCTACATTATTTCTTAAGTATTTCATTTTGGGAGATGCTACTGTGAAGGGTATTGTTTCTCTAATTTCTCTCTCAGTGAGTTTGATATCTGTGTAGAGAAATGCTATTGATTTTTGGCTGTTGACTGTGTCCTGCTATACTACTGAACTTGTTTATTAATTCTAGGAGCTCCTTGATGAAGTATTTTGGGTCTTCTAAGAGGAGTTACATGTCAACTGTGAATAGTGATAGTTTAACTTCTTCTTCACCTGTTTTTATTCCTTTTATTTCTTTCTCTTTGTCTAAAAGCTCTGGATAATATTTCCAGAGCTATATTGAATAAGGGTAGTTATAGAAGCCATTCTTTTTTATACCTGATTTTAGAGTAAAAGTTTTTAATTTTTCTCCATTTAGGATGATATTGGCTATTGGTTTGTCATAGGTGTTTTTTTTTTATCAGACTAAAATATAGGCCATCTATTCCAACTTTCCATATGACTTTGTTCATGAAAGAGTATTAGGCTTTGTTAAAAGCTTTTTCTGCATCTATTAAAGTGATCATGTGGTTTTTATCTTTGGCTCTGTCTATATTATGTATTACATTTATTAATTCTGTTTATTTTTAATCATCCCTGCATTCCTAGGTGAATCCCACATGAATGTTATAATCATGATGTATAATCTTGTTGGTTGTTTCATTTCTTTTGCTAGCATTTTAATGAGGATTTTTACATCTATACTCATTAGAGAGATTGGCCTGTTATTCTCTTTTTGGTTCAGTGATCCTCTGGTTTTGGTGTCAAGGCAATACTTGGATAAGGTAATACTCTACTGCCCAGCTGGAAGCGGCACCATTAGGAGCATCAGTGAGTCTAGAATGGGCATGACCCTCAAGATTGCTTCATTACAGAGTTTCTCCTTAAGTTGTTGTTAGGAAGAGACATAATTTAGGCCCATTTGTCCTATAACACTACTCTGGCATGGGACTAAATGGGTTAATCTGTTATAGGAAAGTGTCCAGTGTGCCTTGGATGTTTATCAAATCTTGGTCAAGTGTTTGACTAGTCGTCCATACAGCTAAGACAAAAATCAGAGCTACCATGGGGGCATGGACAATGACTAGGGTAAGCAGCCTGAAAAGACATAAAAATTAAAAGGCATAATATGAAACAATCCTGCAAATTATATCATCATATTTCCACCACAAATGGACTGGTCAGCATCCAGAATGACCAAAGCAGGGCTTTGAATGCATTGTCTCTTTAGAATGAGTTGCAGAGGAGGTGTCTGGTTCAGGTAAACTCTCCAGAAATTCAGCAGGACTATGAAATGTAGATGTAAAGGTTGGATTTCTGAAACTTTATGAACTTTAGAAGTAGTTGATATGCACCTGAGTTATATGTGTATGTAGGAGTGTTAACAGGTATAGCTGATCTTTTAGCTAAGGTTTTATTTCAAGCTGTTTCTATAGGGTTATTTTTTTTTAATTTTTTTAGAGCTTTGTGGCCTGCATACTATATGTAGTTTTTATTTAATCTTTAATAATTCTGCCAGATTTTTAGTTGCTTTTGCTACAAATGCAGGTCCGTTAAGGACTGGCCATATGTAGATATAGATTTTTGCAACAGGACCTTACACACTTCTGTTGATTTTCCATTGTAGGTAGGGAATGACTTGGGCCAGCCTGAGTAGGTCCATACAAGCACCAGTATACTGGATTGTTTTAATGCAGGTTTCACAACATTGGAAGACAGCAGCAGGAAGCAGTAGCAGTTCATTGTATATAACAGAGTCTCAGCCAAAATAACTTTGCCCCAGGTGACTACAGCATATCTAGCCTGTTGGGCTCCATTCCTAACAAAGCTACTTCATCTGAAAACAAGGTATATTCAGAATCTGTCAGGGGATTCACTTTTAAATCTGTCCACTCAAAAACAGTTTATCAGTTAGTGCCAGGCAATCTTGTCTGAAGGACCCAGTTCAGTGGGCAAGGGTGTGGCAGAATTTTATGACAAGGGTCAGGTGAGGGTATAGCATGTGGTACCTGGATAGTTAGACCTTGGCCTATGGTAAGCTTGTTACCATTTTAATCAGAAGGAAAGTTGATTTTAGAACGTAGAGGTAAAGGGGGAGGCAGCCCTTAGTGACTGAATCCAAGTATTTTCACAGATAGTCCACTGGGAGTTCCCAGGAACTGAAAGGCTGAATAAGCACAGCCACATGTTGTCTGCAAATTTTTTTCTCAAAGTATATTGTATCTAGTTTCTGCCAGATATTGCAACAAAGCTTTCATGTCTTTTCAGAAAGCACTTTGGGTATCATTAATCAGAAATGCACTGATATTTCTGTGCTGGGAAACTAGTGAGGTCAGCTCTGAGGACTTCTTCAAAGAGGCTGAACAAATTTTTGAACCTCTGGGAGGTTGAGTCCACATCAGTTGACTTTTAAGTCCAGAACAGGGGTCTCTACAAAGAGGGACTGACTGACAGGAGCCAACTAAAGTCAGATGAAGGCATTTTTTAGGTAAAGGCAGATTTACCAGCAGGCTATTGGTGACAAAAGTCTGATGCAGCATATATGGAGGGCAACTGTGGCAGCAGCCTCAGCTCAAAGATCCTGAACTGGCTTTATAGGCAGGACAGGTATATTTTAGCAGTTGGACAGTCTGTAAACATTTTGTGGTTCTGGAGCCTCTAGATGAGTGATTGGATTTCTAGTTGAGTCTCTCGTGGCATGGCATTCTACAGATTGTTCAGAGGCATGACAGACCTGGAAGGTATGGAGAAAAATGCTGTCTTGCTGAAAAAGTGTGGATGGCTTAGCCAAATCTGTTGTTAAAGTCTCTCTTAAAATAGTGGCAGAGTTTCTAATCCCTTTTGGCACTTGATCTAAGTGAGATGTGGTTTGTCTCAGGATTTTCCCAGTTAAAGAGGCTTATGAGAGCCGGGCGTGGTGGCGCATGCCTGTAATCCCAGCACTCGGGAGGCTGAGGCAGGAGGATTGTTGTGAGTTCGAGACCAGCCTGAGCTACAAAGTGAGCTCAAGGCCAGCCTGAACTGCATAGTGAGACCCTGTCTCAAAAAAGACAAAAAAAAAAAAAAAAAAGAGGCTTATGGTAGCAGCTTGCAAGCAGTTGAAGGTATCTTTTAAATCTAGACATGTAAACCACGTGGCATCTTGAGGCAACAGTCCATAAGGGTATATTGGCTGGGAACTATAGAGTGCAAAGTGATGGCTACATTGGTGACTGCACAAAGGTCTTGCTCCAGCCAGTAATGCCCATTGAGCATTTTTACTGGGAGGAGAGAAATGTTCCAAGGTCTATCAGAATCTCAAACTGATGTCTGGCTGGATACCTGTTTGTGCTTCCCACAACATAAGATATAGGAGTACAGTTAATGGCTAGACCTGGAGAAAAGCCTTCAACTCTGGGAGGAGAGTTCTCAAAACTTTAGGATTGTGATTATCTGTCTCAGGCTGATGCAGGTGTCATCTTCCTCTTGGGGAAAGTGAAGGGTTAAATAAGTGAGAAGCTGATTGGCTTAGTGACAGGAATTCAAGTTTGGTGAGATAGCCTCCCAGGTTGTAAGTTTGTGCCTGGAAGAAGGGGCAAGAGGCAAGAGTCCCAGTTATCCCAGTGAAGGTAATATTTTCCTAAAAGAGACTTCTGAAGGCAGAGAGTTCTGTTTCAATGTATTTTTAATGTCCATGGCTCTTATAATTTGCATGCTGATAAAGGCTTCATCAAGCTTGAGTAACAGTGGTAACTTTTGACATATTGATGGGCTTTTGCTCCCTCCCCTTTGATGTCTTTGAGAAGCATTTCACTGATTTTATGCATCTCGGTAGGGCAACACTTGGAAAAGACCATGGCAACTCATTCCTTGGGGCTGACAGTTCAACTTTTCCTCAGTCAAAATGTTGAACTCAGAAGGAGTTGCTGACAGTTATCTTGGGTAGACATTAGATTACACCATCTGACCAAGATAGGCACATCTTGGGGAGGAGAGCTCTGTGGATGTAATGGTTGATACACCATATCAACTTGAGATGTTTAGAAGCTCAAATGACTCAGCAGGAGGTCAAGATTCTCACTTTGTAAACATCCTCATCCTGTGTAAGAAAAGGGCACAGAAATGATGCAAGTGCTATACCTGAGTAAGGGGATAACCTGCTTACAACATAAGTGAGGAAAAGCATGCTCCTCTCCCTTTGCTCTTGCTGTTTTTGCTGTCTTCTTTTGCCTTGAACTGTTATTCCGCACCATGCCACCCTGCCTTAGAATGTGCTGATTATTGAAACCTCCACAAACTGTGAGCTAATTAACCTTTCTTCCCTTAATTTTGGATTTTTGGTATTTTGTCTCGGCAATGAGAAAAAAGTGATTAAGACAGAGGCCTAATGCAGGCAATGACTCATCAAACTGGGACCTATTCAACTGGCTAGAAGTAAATGAGTCTGGAGCATGTGGTGGAATTGTTGGCAGCAATTTCATCGGCCAGTGAGGGTACCAAGATGGAATTCTCAGGGAAAATGGGCCTCTTTTTTCCTTTTGAGCAGTTTGATTTCATTTTTAACTCCATAATCTCTGAAAAGCCTTTTTCCCTACAGTCATGGACTGTAGGTTTTGATTAATTAGTTCTCATCTCTGACTTCCAACATGTGTGCTGTATATCCTAAAATGATTGAGCAACAGATGAAGGATGGGCACCTCTCAGAGACAGAGAGACCATCCAGATGCCCACATAGCTGTGCCCCCTGCAGAGACTTAGGTGCAACTGAGCTAAGGAGAGTGTGTGCGTCTCCACTATCCACATGTTGATTGACACAGAGCTGCAGGTAAGGCCCCAGTCAGCCACTGCAACCAGTGCTTCCCAGTCTTGGTACCTGGATGGAGCAGCCTGTTGCTTATGAGTGAGCCTATCACTCACTCACAGTCATTCTATAGGCACTCAGAAGTTAAAACATTCCCTTAAGGGTGGTCCTGACTAATGAGACTTGATCAAGCTCTCCTGCCCAAGGGGAGCAGGACTGACAAACTACCTGGAGTGCACTTGGGATGCACCTTATCCAATGACCAGATGAGACTGTGTCCTCCTACCTTTTGGATCCAAAATGAGCTTTTCAAGTGGAGATCCATGGATCCTCCTCCAGGCCTTTGAGGGCCTTGAGAAATCTCAAGCATGGACAAGATGCTGGTCCCTAGCAAAGCAGAAAGGTAGATTTTACTGGTTGGAGGCTGTGGGAATCATGTGTTAAGAAAAGTAGCCATGGAGAACACTGAAAACTCAGTGGATGTAAAATCTACTAAAAATTTATAAACAGGGGCTGGGGAGCTAGATCCAGTGGTCCAAGTACATGCTTGGTAAGTGCAAGGTCCTGAGTTTGAACCCCTGTACTGCATGCCATGCTGGCTCTGGAACCCTAGGTATGCTAGGCTGGCCCCCACACAAGGCATGATGGAGTACATGCCTGTAATTCCAGTGCTGGGGAGGCTGAGACAGAAATATCACTAAAAGTTAAACTGTATAATGAGACCACATATTAACAACAACATTATTTAGAAACAAATGGGATGGGGAGATAGCTCAGGAGCATAAGCACCTAACTGGCAAGTTCAAGGTCCTGAGTTCAACCCATTCAATCCCTGGTTTAAAAAAAGCTAGAAACAATGACCATACACAGAAGCAAGTTAGCGGACTCCAGATTATTCTTGGACAATACATACAAAGTGGATTATACTGAAATGGGTCTATGCATAGTAATTAATAAGAATTTTCATAAAAGCACTGGAATGGCAGTTCAGTCTAGTACAAATGTAGATACAGCAAACATCAGAAAAACATTTATGAACTTGAAATATGAAGCAAAAAATAAAAATGATCTTACCAATGAAGAAATTATGGAATTGATGTGCAATGTTTCTAAAGATCATAGGAACAGCTTTATTTGTGTAATTCTAAAACATGGTAAAGAAGGAATAATCTTTTGAATAAATGTTGCCCTGAAAAGATGAACAAAGTTCTTTGGGAGTGATCTTTGTAGAAGATCACTAGAAGTTTTGTAGATGGAAAACCCGAACTTTTCATTATTCAGGCTTTCTTGGGTACAGAACTAGACTGTGGCATTAAGAAAGCCAGTGGTGTTGATGATGACATGACTTTTCAGAAAATGCCAATAGAAGCCAACTTTCTGTATGTGTATTCCACAGCACCAGGTTAGTATTCCTGGAGAAGTTCAAAGGATGGATCCTGGTTTATTTAGTCACTTTGTGCTATGCTGAAATTGTACATACACAAGCTGGAGTTTATGCACATTCTTACTCAGGTTAATTGGAAGGTAACAACAGTATTTTAGTCCTTTTCCTATTATTCCACTTTTCACGCACAGAAACAATTTGTATGCATTGTGTCCATGCTCACAAAAGAACTGTGTTTTTATCACTAAAAAGTGGTTGACTTTTTTAAAGTTTGAATGTCAAGTGAGGAAACAATATAAATGATGCTATATTTCTTTTCCTTTTTTTTCCAACTAAGTCTTTTTATTCTTTTGGTAATCTCTTCCAGAGTTAACTACTTCCATTGTAGGTGATGAAATATGTAAGGCTCCACTTCAAATGTTGGCACATTTGAACATAGTCTCTTTCCCTTCTCTGCAACTCAGAATTAAAACTTTGATTCTTGTCTTATATTCCAGTCTCAGAAGTAGTTCCACTGCAAAAGTTATTTGAAGACAATCTTATGCTTTTTAGCAGCGGTCTCTGACTAGGTTCTATCTTCTCCATGAACACTACCAATGGACTTAGTTTAGATATGTATTGAAGTAAAGGGTATTCTTTCAAATGAGTTTAAATGCACTTTATTTTTAGACAACCTACATGACATGTTTTTTCCCCTAAAATACAATGTCTCCACTCCAAATAAATCATGGTCAAAATAAACGAAGCGTTCAAAATGACATCAGTCCCTTTTGTGTAAAATCCTGGTGTTGTGCAGATGACAAACAGCAGCCAGTTATGACAAGTGATAGATCCAAGGCTACCATCGAATCCATCAACACTTTTCCATTTCTAAACCATCCTTAAAGAAAATCATAAATGGGGTCACACTGTCCTCAGAGGATCTAGGAGAGCAACCATGCCATCTGGATTCATGTTTGCACCAATAAAGAACTGATAGTTTTTGAAATTAGCAAGGATATGATTTGCTCTGCAGCCCCCATCATAAATGGCTTTACTCTTTCTGGTCTTTGTTCTTCAACTTTGCCTTTGATTGATTTCATATATCTTTGATGTGCTTCTTGTAGGCCTCTTTTGTGAAGCTGGTTTCCTGCAAGTGATGGTTCATTGCAACACCTACACCAGTGACTACCATGCTTTTGGTGCCTTCGTCCTCTGGGCCTTCAGTGGAGGCCTTGCCACCGATGAGCGAGTCGTCAGTGTTGCCCTCTGTTCTACTGACCATCTTGCCCTCCGCCTCCAGGCACAGCCCATCCATGATCTCCCAGATCTTGTAATGTCGGAGAACATCTAAGGTGGTGGCTGCACAAGCTTAGCAGGAGCCAGGAGCTCAGAATGAGCACAGTGCAGCCAGAGTGGCACTTGTGGGGAGGGGGGAAGTGAGTGGGAAAAAAGCTGTGTTTCTAATTGAATACTTCAGAACCATACCATCTCCCTAGCAAAAGAACCACAGCAAAGCTGTCTAAAAATGATGATGTGGACTAATGTGTTGAGGATTCATGGAGCAAAGGTCTGAACTTTATCTTAGAACGGACATATGAAAAGGAATCAAGTGCACTTTTAAATCATTATTAAAGCTCATGATTTTTGTGATGTTTGTTCTGAGCATATTTTTGTAAAAAGAAAATCATGTCTTCTATTGACAAGGAAAGAATGTATTTAGGAGAAACTATGAGTAAATTGAGTTGATTCTTTTAAGGCTAACATGCAGTACTAATACAGAGAGACACAGAGGCATAACTATAAGATGCTAAGATCTACCAACATATTTCTTCTCATTTGTTCTTACATAAATCAGATGAAATTTATATACCACCAAAATATCTGAAGATCTATTACGTAAAAGCCTCAAACTATTACTAGGATTCTGTGAGGAAATTCTTTTTTTCCTTTTTTAATTCTTTATTCATTTTAATGAGAAAAAAAGATAAAGTAGCAATGAAACAGTTTCAAAACAGATTATTAGGTCAGTTACAATAGTTGATACATTGAATATTGTTGTCTTCATAGTAGTTATTCAGAGGACAAGGTGCAGGCATTTATCTTGTCTAAACAATATTAGTACAAACCTTTCTTTTCATTGAGCTAAGAGAAAGTATTTGTATATCTATCCTAACTATCTTGTAAATACATTTATATTTTTTGCACAAAAATATGGTCCTTTATTAAAAAATTCTAAGAAGCATACTAAAATTGTCTGTACAAGAAACAGTGGAACATAAAGAAGCAACAATAAATGGATCTCCTGGGTAATCTGTAATTTGCAAGATGATCTGAGCCTGAGTGGGGAAGTGGCTCTGTCCACAAGAAGGCAGAGCTGCAGATGCCATTTTACAGAAGTCCTGCCAGATGATTCCCTCAGGAGTATGTAGCATGTGTGGAAGATACTCCCAAGGCATTTGAAAATGTGAAGCGAGTGAGAAATTCCTACAATGGAGCTTTTCTGAAGAGTCACAAAACTTGTAATATTCTTTGTAGTATAATTTGTAAGGATGCTATATACTGTTTTTTTTATTTTTTAAAAATTTTATTCATTTATTTATTTTTATAATTAATACATTGTATATTTTCTTCTTAGTGGTTATTCATAGTACAAAACGCAGACAGGATATCCTATCCAAATACTATCAATATGAATCTTTCTTCTCACTGAATTCAGACAAAGTAGCTGTACATCTATGCTATTTTGAATACACAGATACAAAATGGTCAATCCTTTGTATCCCCTTTCTTTGTTTAGTTTTGTTAGACGTGGGTATTCCATTGCTATTTAAACACTGTAGGTGCATGAGTTCAGCAAAATAATCCAATGTAATCCAGTAGTTCATAATAGTAGTGTGTTATCCATAGGACTGGCAATGTCAGAATTTGTTGACTTGAGCCTTTCACACTCAGCATATTAATATGGCTTTACTTTTCATATCTTGTATTTATACTTTTCTGCTGGATGGTTAAGACCAAGGTAAAGCAAGACCTATATAACAAGACAAGTAACTTTTGTATCTGATAAAGTCAGTCATGTCCCCTCAGGATTTATCCTGTAACCCTTTACCACAGTTTGCAGATCCTTTGTCAGTGTCAGCCATGGGGATGAGTCACAGCCATTGTTTGACCAATTTGCTTTCTGAGAAAGTCTGAGAGAATGTTTTCTCTCCATATGACTCTCTAGAGGCACACTCTATGTCATCGGTCATGTTGCTCTGTGGCCCCATAATCCCCTTGATCAGAAAATTTGGGACACACCTGAGTTCCATGATGTTACAGAACAGGTTCTCCTATGTCCTGAGTCTTCACTGACCTTGAAAGGCTAGGACCAAAATGTCGGCTGTCTTTGTAGCCCTTCTATTTCTCTAATTTTTGGTCTGCAAATTTAAGTTGTTAACCCTCCAGAAGAGAAGCTGATTATTACCCTACAACATATTCAGTAGGGTTTCACCTCACTATCTGTCTGAATATCAAACATTTTAGGCATAACATGGAACAGGTATTTTCCATCAAGTATTGACATCTTAAATTTTAAGTCCCTACAGAATATGGAGAAAAAACATTAAAAAATAAAAAATATTTAAGAAATATGAATAAACAATTACATATTTTTACACAGAAATTTAGAAATCTAACCATATACAGCATTGTAGCAGGACAGTCCTGTGACTTTTTTTTCTTGTGTCTTTTTTACATTTATTACCCTTTTCTTTTTTAAAAACACAGACATTTACTTGAGAGACAGTATGGCAATAATTGATATGTCATGACAAGCAGTACATATTTAGAAGACCAGAATGACAGGCATTCCAAGTGAGACCCTCCTATTACACACTCCTATCTTCAGTGTAGTTGCTTGATTCACTGGTATCAGCATATATAGTAGTCAGAGTGAGAATCCTACCAATTGACTACTAACTTCAAAAACCTGCTGATGTTTCTCAGAATCATTGCCTTACCCATCTTGTGTGTATAAATGTATGGCTTTTCCCATCATGTTTCCCATCTTTTCTCCTTGCCCTTTCCTCATTGTCCAATCCTCATGTTCTCACTTTCCTTTTAATCGTGTTATATCCTTCTATTTGTATTTCTTCTTTGGGGTTCTTATACTAGGGAGATATTTACACTAAGGAGATATGTGCGATATTTACACATGTGGGTCTGGTTTATTTCACTTACGAGTATATCTTCAAGTGGCATCCAATTAAATATAAATGCTTCAAGTTTATCTTTTTTTATTTTTTTATGTTATTGAAGTACAAATAGCAATGAGACAATTTCAAGACGCCTTAACAGGGCAGATTCGATAAATTAATACATTGCAAACTGTTTACATAATGTTTTGGTATCATACAAGGTGTATACATGACATTATACTTACAGACATTATTATAGCAGATGTCTCTTATCAGTAAATTAAGAGAGTGTAGCTGTTTACTTATCTTATTTTTTATACCTGAATTATATCACAGATTCAATAATTAATACTGTCTACCTTGTTATCTCCCTAATGTTTGTCCATAGTACTAGAAGCCAACATAATATCTTGTTCAACCACTATTAGTACAAGTCTTGCCTCTCATAGGATTATGTAGAAGCACGGCGTTATCTATCCCAACTGTACTGTCCATACACACACATCATGGTTCTTCCTTTCTATCCCCCTTCCTTTGTCTACACCTGTCAGAGATGGGCACTCCATTGTCATTCAATTAACTTAGGTGCCTGAACTCAACAACACAATCCAACAGTCCAGCAGACCACAATAATAGTGAGGTATCTGAAGAAGCTGTTGACTGTAGCCATTTACAGCTCAACTTATTATTATGGCCCCAGGTTATATACCTCATTTTTATACTTTTCTGCTGGATGGGTTAGGGTTAGACTGAGATAGAGCAAGACCTATATACCAAAACGTAGTTTTTCTTTCTGATGAGGTCAGTGAAGTCCCCTCAAGGTTAAGTTTATCATTCTTTATAGCTGAGTAATACTCCATTGTATAAAAAACCACATCTTTTTCATCCATATCTCAGGTGATGGGCATTTGATTGTTTCCAAGACTTGGACACCACAAATTATACTGCCATAAACATAGTACACATATATCACTATGATATGACATTTTCAGTTCTTCTGGGAAAGTTCCCAATAAAGGGATAGCTGGCTTGAATGGGATTTCCAGTCCTATGTTTTTAAGGAGTCTCCACACTGATTTCCATAATGGTTGCATTGGTCTACATTCCCACCAGTAGTGGAGAAGGGTTCCTTTTTCTCCACAGCCTCTCCAACATTTGTTGTTGGTTGATTTCTTTGTGATAGCCATTCTTTCTGTAGTGAGATGGTATCTCAGGGTTTTTTTAATTTGCATTTCACAGATGGCTAGTGATGTGGAACATTTTTTAATATATTTATGTGCTTCTTTAATTTTGTCCTCTGAGAAGTGTGTGTTCATCTCAGATGCCCATTTCTGGATTGAGTCTTTAAATTTAGGGGCCCTAATGCTTTTTAATTCTTTATAGATTTTAGAGAGCAGACCTTTGTCTGTGTGCTTATTAGTTAAGATTTTTTTCCAAAATATGTGGGTTGTCTTTTCACTTTGTTGGTAATTTCTTTTGACATGCAAAAACGTCTCAATAAGAGGACGTCCCAGTTGTTAATTTTTTCAAGTATTACCTGAAGTATTACCTGTGTGATTTGATTTTCGTTCATGAACTCTTTGCCTTCCCCTATGTCTTCAAGAGTTTCTCCTACTTTCTCTTCCAGGAGATTGAGTGTTTCCATTTTAATGTTTACATCTTTAACCCATTTTGACTTTACCTTAGTGCATAGTGATAGAGTGGGATCAAGTTTTAGTTTTCGGCATATAGAAAGCCATGTTTTTCAGCAGCATTTGTTAAAGAAGCTATCTTTCTTCCAGTAAGCATGTTTGGCCCCTTTGTCAAAGATCAGGTGGCTGAGTGTAGAGGCCTCTGCATCTTCTAATCTATTCCATTGATCCTCGGGTCTATTTAGTTGCCAGTATCATATTGATCTTATCACAGTAGCTTTGTAGTATAATTTCAAGTCAAGAATTGTAATGCCTCCTTCCTTGTCTTTGTTGGCCAGGATTGTCTTTGCTATTCTAGGTCTTTCATGGTTCCAAATGAATTTTAGGAATGATTTCTCTAGGTCTGGGAGGTATGTTGGCAGTAATTTGATAGGGATTGCATTAAATCTGTACAACAATTTTGGGAGTATGACCATTTCACGATGTTGGTTCTTCCCATCCAGAAGCAGGGAATATCTTTCTATTTTCTGAAATTAAATACAATCTCTTTTTTCAGACTACTGTAATTTTCCTTGAAAAGATCTTTGACTTCTTTAGTTAGATTAATTCCAAGGTATTTCATTTTCCATGGTGCTATTGTAAAAGGTATTGTTTCTCCAATTTTCCTCTCTGTGTTTGTTGTCTGTGGAGAGGAATGCTATTGACTTTTGAGTACTGACTTTGTTTCCTGCTATGCTACTGAATTTGTGTATCAATTCTAGTAGCTTCTTGGTGGAGTTTTTAGGTCTTCAAAGTAAAGTATCATGTCATCTTCAAATAATAATTTAACTTCTTCTTCACCTATTTTTATTCCTTTTATTTCTCCCCCTTATCTAATGGCTCTAGCTAATGATTCCAAAACTATATTGAAAAGGAGGGGTGATAGAGGACATCCTTGTCTTGTACCAGATTTGTGAGTAAAAGACTTCAGTTTTTCCCCATTTAGAATTATATTAGCTAGTGGGTTGTCATAGATGGCTTTTAACAGATTGAGGTAGATTTCTTCTATTCCAATTTTCTGTAGAACTTGAAACATGAATGAGTGTTGGGACTTTGTCAAAAGCCTTTTCTGCATCAGTTGAGGTGATCATGTGGTTTTTAGATTTGGCTTTATTGATATGGTGTATTACATTTATAGATTTGCATATATTGAACCATCCTTGCATCCCTGGGATGAATCCTACCTGGTCATGGTGTATGATCTTCTTGATAATTTGCTGTATTCTATTTTCTAGGATTTTACTGAGGATTTTTGCATCTATGTTCATGAGGGAGATTGACCTGTAGTTCTCTTTTTTAGTTGCATCTTTCCCTGGTTTTGGTATCGGTATAATATTTGTGTCCAGGAATGATTTTGGGAGAACTGTTTCCTTTTCAGAGTCATTGAAGAGTTTGAGGAGTATAGGGATTATATCTTCTATAAATTTCTTGTAGAATTCAGCTGTGAATCCATGAGGACCTGGACTTTTGTCGGGAGGCTTTTTATTACATTTTGTATTTCATTGGCTGTTATTGGGTTATTGAAAGTTGTTATATCTTCATGATTCAGTTTTGGTAATTTGCACTTTTCTCAGAATCTGTCCATTTCATCAGTTTCTTCTATTGTGTGAGAGTACGATTCTCAAAGTTGCAATTGATAATCTGGGTCTGTGGTGATTTCACCCTTTTCATTCCTTATTGCTTGTATTTGAATTTTTTTCCCTCTTTTTGATGAGGTTAGTTAGAGGCTTATCCATTTTGTTTAATCTTTCAAAGAACCAATTTTTTGATTTGTTAATTCTTTGAACTGTTTTCTTCATCTCAATTGAATTAATTTCTGCTCTAATCTTTATGACTTTTTCCCATCTTTGAGCTCTGTGTTTGGTTTGCTTTTCCTTTTCTAGATGTTGGAGGTGCAGTATTAGGGTGTCTATTTGTTCCAGTTCTGTTTTCCTAATGTGTGAGTTCATAGCTCTAAATTTCCCTCTGAGAACTTCTTTCATCACATTCCATAAATTCCAATAATTTGTGCTTGAAATTTCATTGAATTGTAGATATTGTTAAATTTTTTGTTTAATTTCATTTGTGACCCATTGATTGCTGAGTAGGGTGTTGTTTAATTTCCATAAATTTAGGGGGGGTTTTCTGGTTTCTTTTGTCATTTATTTCCAATTTCATTACACTGTGGTTAGATAATATGCATAAAATAATTTCTGTTTTCTAGCATATACTTAAGCATGACCTATGGACTAGTATGTGGTCTATTTTAGAAAATGACCCATGTGAAGCTGAAAAAAAAAATGTGTATTCAGCTGTGGTTCAGTGTGGGTGGAACACTCTGTATATGTCCACTAAGTCCATTTGTTCCAAGCTCTGGTTGTTCTGTTACTTCGTGGCCAACTTTTTATCTGTTTGACCTATCTTTTTGAGATAAGGGCGTGTTAAGGTCTCCTGCTAAGATTGTGGTATTAGATATTAGATTTTTCATGTCCATTAAGATTTGTCTTCTATATTTGGGTGCTCCCATGTTTGGTGCATAGTTATTTATGATTGTTACCTCTTCCTCTTGAACTTTTCCCCTAACCAGTATATATTGACCTTCTTTATGTCATTTGATCATTCTTGATTTGTGTTGAGACTGTCTGAGAGCAAGCCTGCTACCACTGCTTTTTTCTGAGGTGCTGGGGCATGTAGTATTGTTTTTCATCCTTTGACTTTCAGCCTATGAATGTCTTTATGAGTTAATTGTGTTTCTTGTATATTGTTGGATTTTTTTTTTCCTAATCCACTGTGTCAGTCTATTTCTCTTAATTGGTAAATTGAGTCCATTTACATTGATTGTTATAATTGAGATGTGTTGACTTACGATTGGCATGTTATTGACCTGCTGTTGTTTACTCCTTTTTGTCCTGTGTTTAATTGTTTGCTCTGATCATTTTGGTCCCTCTCTAGAACATCTTTCAGTAGTCTGTGCAGGGTTGGCTTTGTCATCATGAAATTCTTTTTTTTTTTTTCTTGGGCAAAACTTTTATGTTATTCATGTGCCATGTTTGGTTTCTCTGCTCCTAATGTAGCTCATGAACATTGTACAGCTTTAAGTCTTCCAAAAGAAACATTCTTTGAATGAGGTGAGCAGTGGATATAGTCTCGTCATGAAATTCTTTAGTTGTTCTTTGTCATGGAAGTATTTCATTTCTCCATCAAACTTGAAAGTTTAGCAGGGTATAGTAGTCTGGGCTGAAGTTTGTTATCATAGAGGACTTGAAGTACTCTGCTCCATGCTCTTCTTGCCTTCATGGTTTGTGAAGAGAAGTCTAACATTATTCTGATGGGTTTTTCTTTGAATGTGATCTGCTTCTTTTCTCTAGTGGCTTTCAGTATATTATTCTTGTGCTGGATTTCTGGGATCTTGACTATTATATGTCTCAGGGTGTTTTTAATTGGGTTGAAGTTATTTGGTGTTCTGTATACTTTGGTTACCTAAATGTTAGATTGTTTCCTCATATTTGGGAAGCTTTTGCTATTACTCCTGCCCATATTCTTTTTATATCACTTATATTGACTCCTTTCTCATCAATGCCTATTTGTCTCACATTGTTCATCTTGGTATTTTCTTGCAGGTGATGAATTATTTTTTCCTGCATCCAAGTTGTTTTTAAGAGATCTTTTCTTACCTTTTCACTAGCTGCACCAGTGTCTTCAAGATCTGAAACTCTGTCTTCACTTTCACCCAAAAGTTTTTGAAGGCTTGTGATTAAGATTTTAAGTTCCTCTATATCTCTTTGACTCTGCTTCATGCGGTCTATTTCTTTCCTGTATTGCTCATTCAAGGAATCTGTCATTTTTCTAATCTCCTCTATTTTTTATCAACATCTTCTTTAGATGCAATTATTATTCTTTTACTACAGTTGTTTTTTGTTTATTTTTTTCAGTTTGGGCTTCCTCCATATGTTTCTGCATCTGATTCTTTACTTCAGATGCTATTAATTCAGAGATTTCTTTTTATATTCCTGAAATCAATTCTGATCTGAATTCCTCTATACCTTTCTGCTGTTGTTTCTTTACTTCTGAAGCTATTAATTCATACATTTAAGCTGAGCTAGTCTCCTCAGCACTGGTTCTGGGTAGGCTCAAGGCTGAGATTGCATTTTGCTGCCTCTCTTTGTCTTTTCATATAGCATTGACCTCTGGCTTGGTTCTAACTGTTGTGTTCAGCTCCTTCCTCCTACAGCACTTGGAAGTGAACCTGTTGTGCCCCTCTGGCACAACAGTGAACCTGTGGTGCCCCTCTGGCACAACAGTGAACCTGTGGTGCCCCTCTGTTGTGCCGCTGGTCCAGGGGTAACAGGGGAACACAGAAGCTCTCCCACACACTATCAGGGCCTGGGCTTAGGCTGGATCTTGGGGTCCTGAAAGTATCACAGAAGTTCTTACTCACTTGGCTGGCTTGAGGGCAGGGGCTTAGGAGGGGTGGAGGGGTCTCAAGGGTGCCACAGAAGGTCTCACTCACACGGTGTGCCTGGGTTTTGGTCTGAAGAGGTCTCACGGCTTCAGGGAAGTCAGAAGCTCTCCCATACACTTGCTGGCCCTGGACTTGGGCTGGATCTCTATATACTGTTGAAGTTCACAATCACAAGGAAAATAGTGATAACATTTTGTACTGTTACCTTATATAAAAGGGCCAAAGCACATAAGAGCTTTAGAAGCATCCAGTCTGGGCATCCTCTTATGCATATTGCAAAACTTCAGGCCAGAGCTCAGCCCCAGCCAGGAAGGCCAGGCCCCAAGCGTCCAGGCTCATGGAGGTGCTCAGCCATAGCCAACTGCATCTGTGTGCTTCACAAACTTTCAGTTCGATACTTTATGCCAACTTCTTTTTGGCACAAAGAAAAGAAACTACATTTATAATTGATGACTATTTGTTTTGATAAGATCTATTAACTTTTCCAAAGCAAATGTAGCATGTAATGAAATCTTAAGATGGGTTTATGTGACAATTCTGTAAAAGTTTTATAAATTACATTTTTATTTCCGAACATAAATTCAAACTTAAATTGAGAAATCTCAAGGGAGTGCCTTCCATTGGGACTTGGAGAAGTCACTTATCTGTTCACAAGGGCCACGACCAGTGACCAAAGAGATCAGCATTGTTGGTCTTCCTGGACAATACACCAGATGCAAATGGCAAGCAAAAACGCTTAAACAACACACAGGATTTGGAAGCAGATTTATTTAACATCAGATGGGTGCTAACAGGGAATCAATTGTCTGTCAAAATGTTAGGCCTGAAAGGCCCAGGGATGGAAAAATGGAAACATAGAGGTAGAATATTTGGCTGTATTTGACTACGCTGTGAATCATAGTGACAGCCATTTCTAGGGAGCAACTGTACCAGGAATGTACGCAATAGGAACTATTACCTGGGTAACTAACAGACTGACTAGGGGCATCTTCAGTTACATGGCTTTTATCATAATTGGGTAATTGTTCCCAATTTTACCAGTAAATCTCTTCCCCATAAGGTAGTAAGGCACTGTGGGTTAAAGATCATTGTCAAACAATTGAACTTTAAAGTGACATGTCAGAGAAGGCATAAAGAAGCTCTCATTAGAGTTCCTATTAACCCCAGTTTTTGAGATAGATCTGAAGGAAGGTGATTTTTTTTTCTTTTTAGAGAAAGAAGATAAAACAACCCAAAAGAATTAAATATTTTTTACCAATGATCTCCAGGGTCACCCAATATTCCTTGGAAGAGACAGAGATGTTCCCACAGAGTGTGCAAATTGCCCCCAGATCCCTTCATTTCTCTATCAGAATGGGAAATGAAGGATTTAGCTGGCCTAGACCTTCCATAGGAGTGGAAACAGTCAAGCCACCAGTACCATGAGTCAGGCACACCAGCTGCCTGACACGCAGAGCAAGGCCCGCAGTGTCGCGCGCAACCTCGCCGGCAAGGAAGACGCGACAACCAGCTCTTCTTTTCGCGGTTTATTTAGGACCCCCATACAATCTTCTTCTGCTTGCCTGCTCCGCTCCTCCGCAGCTCCTCCCCGGGCAAGCCCACCCCAAGCTATATACCACAAGGCGTCCAACCCTGGAGTGATACGTGGGCACAGCCGATAGGTCCAGGTACACAGAAGCAATGCCCTAGTCTTAGCCTTAGCCAAATGAGAAGTTGTTTGCTACGGGAGAGCACTCACCCCCAGGTGGGGTGGAAGGCGGAAGCCAGCACCGTCTTTAAGGTGCGGCTGTTCGCAGCTCTCTACATCGCAGTCGCTTGTTATAGGTACATATCCCATGTCATTTTCTTGCAAGCCGTGATTGGCTCTTAGTTTTCCCTTGGACAACTTGGTTATGGCTTAAAGGTTGCCAATTGCAACAGCCATAACTTTGGTCTGTCTTTTTTTCTCAGCACTTCAGTATTATAATTTTGACTGCATTCTGTATCCATCTCTTGTCATTTCCTATTTGATAAAGGACCCAAATAGTAAAGACAACAGTAGAGTCCTTGGAGCTCCAACTAGCTAGCTTCAGAATCATTAAATCACTTCCAATTTTTAAGGGTACAGCCTTGTTTTGGTTTGTACTCAGATGTCCCTCAAAAACCTCATGCAGTCATGGGGGAATTTGGGGCACCTGATTTTTTAAAATTCTTTATATGTTGTAGATAGAAGTCTTTTGTTTGCTATAATTTTTTCCCAGTATATGGGTTTTCCCTTTACTCCGTTAGTGATTTCTTTTGACATGTAGAAACTTTTCAAAAAGATGAGATCCCAGTTGTTGATTTTTTGAAGTATTTCCCAGGTAGTTTGTTTTGTGTCCATGAACTATCTGGCCTTATATTTTTAAGATTTTTACCAATTTTTCTCTAGAAGATTTAGTATTTCTGTTTTAATATTTAAATCTTTGACTCATTTTGATCCAGCTTAGTTCATGGTGATAGACATGGGTCTAATGTTAGCCTTCAATATATTTTTCCAGCACCATTTATTAAAGACGCTATCTTTTTTTTTTTTTTTCCAGTGACTGTGTTTGGCCCCTTTGCCAAAGATAAGGTGGCTAATGTGTTTTTAGTTGTGCGTGTATCTTCTAATCTGTTCCATTGATCCTCAGGTCTGGTGTGGATTTTTTTTTTTTTTTTTTGCCAGTACCATGCTGATTTTATCACAATAGCTTTGTAGTGTAATTTCAAGTCAGGGATTATGGTGCCTCATAATTTTGCTTTGTTGTTCAGTATTGTTTTTGATATTCTAGGTCTCTTCTGGCTCCAGATGTATTTTAAGAATGTTTTCTCTAGATCTGTGAGGTATACTAATGGTATTTTAATCAGGATTGCATTAAATCTGTGTAACAATTTTGGAAGTATAGTCATTTTCACAATGTTAATTCTTCTTATCCAGGAGCAAGGAATATCTTTCCATTTTCTGAAATCCTCTTTGATCTCTTCTCAAAGTACTGCAATTTTACTTCCTTTATTGGGTTGTTTCCTAAGTATTTCAATTTTTGGAAGTTATTATGAAAAGCATAATTTCCCTAATTTTTCTATGTATTCATTATTTGTGTACAAAAACGCTATTGGTTTTTTAATGTTGACTTTGTATCCTGCCATGTTACTGAATTTGGTTATTAAATCTACAAGTCTCTTGGTAGAGTTCTAGGGATCTTCTATGTAAAGTATCATGTCATCTTCAAATACTGATAATTTCACTTCTTTGTTTCCAATCATTATTCTTTTTATTTCTCTCTTTTGTCTAATAGCTCTGGCTAATGTTTCCAGAACTATTTTGAATAGAAGTGGTGACAGTGGATATCCTTGGCTTGTTCCTGATTTTTAAAGTGAAGGCTTTCAGTTTTTGTCCATTTAGTATGATATTGGTTTGTCATAGATGGCTTTTATCAGACTGAAGTAAAGACAATGTATTCTGATTTTCTGTTGGGTTTTTATCATGAATGAGTGTTGGACTTTGTCAAAAGCTTTTCTGCATCTATTGAGATAATCATGTGATTTTTGTTTTTGTCTTTGTTGATGTGGTGTATTACATTTATGGATTTATAAATATTTAAACCGTCCCTTCATTCCTGGGATGAAACCCACTTGGTTAAAATGTGTAATCTCAATGATTTGCTGTATTCTGTTTGCTAGTGTCTTATTGAGGATTTTTGTATCTATGTTCATTAGGGAGATTGGCTGGTATTTCCCTTTTTTGGTTGGGTCTTTGTTTTTGGTACTAGAGTAATGCTTGCCTCCAGGAATGAGTTTGTGAGAATTAGTTTTTCAATTTCATTGAAGAGTTTCAGAAGACTTGGCACTAAATCCTCTCTAAATTTCTTGCAGAATTCAGCTGTAAATCCACCAGGACTTACCCTTTTCTTCATTGGTAATTTTTTTATTGCATTTTCAATTTCATTGCCTGATATTGGGTTATTCAGTTTTTATATCTTCTTGATTCAGCTTTAGCAATTAATATATATATATATATATATCTAGGAATATGCCCATTTCTCTGTTTTCCATCCTGTGAGAATAAAGATGGTGGAATTAAGTATTGATGATCTTCTGAATTTCTGGAGGGGTCTGTAGTGATCCTTTTTCTTTATTGCATGAATTTGAGTTTTTTCTTTCTTCCTTTTTTATAAGGTTGGATAGGGGTTTATCAATTTTATTTTTCTTTCAAAGAACCAACTCTTCAATTCATTCATTCTTTTTTTTTTTTTTTTTTTTTTTTGAGACAGGGTATCACTATGCAGTTCAGGCTGGCCTTAAGCTCACTTTGTAGCTCAGGCTGGTCTCGAACTCACAACAATCCTCCTGCCTCAGCCTCCAGAGTGCTGGAATTACAGGCATGCGCCATCATGCCAGCAATTCATTCATTCTTTGTATTGTTTTCATCTCCAGGGGGCCAGGGAGATGGCTCAGTAGAATAAGCACTTGCCTGGCAAGCACAAGGATCTGAGTGCAATCCCCAGTTCCACCAAAAAAAAGAACCTGTTTTCATCTCCGTTGCATTAATTTCTGCTCTAAGTTTTATAGTTTCCTGCCTTCTTTGGGCTTTGGGCTTGACTTGCTCTTCTTTTTCTTGGAATTGAGGTGTAGCATAAAATTGTCTATTCAGGCTTGTTCTGTTTTCCTGGTGTGTGAATTTACCACTATAAATTTTCCTCTTAAGACAGTTTCCATTGCATCACACAAGTTCTTGTAAATACTTTAATTTCTTCTTTAATTTCATCTGTAACCCACTTGTTGGTTGTTCAGGAGGTTGTTATTTAATTTTCATATGTTTATAGTGTTTTGTGATTTCTTTTGTCAATAATTTGCAGTTTCATTGCACTGAGGTCAGATAATATGGGATAATTTCAATTATTTTGTATTTACTTAAATATGCTGTATTTGCTAGTATATGGCCTATTTTGGAGAACATCCCAGGTACACCTGAGAAGAATGTGCATTCTGACATTGCTGGGTTGAAAACTTTGTAAAGGTCTACTAAGTCCATTTCTTCACAAATTTGGTTTAGTTTTACTTCTTTGATGATTTTTTTTTTTTTTTTGCCTAGTTGATCTCTCCTTGTATCATTGGGGTGTTTATATTGTATTATTGCTCATTTGGCTTTTCTTTTTTTTTAATTTTTTTTAATCTTTTATTTATTTTTTGGTACACTGATCCCCTTTCATTCAATGGGTTACA
>PVKA01035516.1:0-22538 GCA_004027165.1 Ctenomys sociabilis
TTTTTTTTTTTTTGGTAACTACTACAAAGACCATATTCAATGCATTAATTATTGTAACTGTCCTACTAACCTGTTTTGAAACTGTCTCATTCCTATTTGTTTCTCAATAAAATTAATAAAAAATAAAGAATAAAAAATATTGCCGGGCGTGATGGCGCATGCCTGTAATCCCAGCACTCGGGAGGCTGAGGCAGGAGGATTGTTGTGAGTTCGAGACCAGCCTGAGCTACAAAGTGAGCTTAAGGCCAGCCTGAACTGCATAGTGAGACCCTGTCTCAAAAAGACAAAAAAAAAAAAAAGAATAAAAAATATTTACCCATATGTTAGGGAAACTAAGTTCTAGCTAGGGATATAGCTCAGTGGCACTAGTGCCTGTCTGGCAAGCACAAGGTCTTGAGTTCAATTCTTGATACCAAAATTTCTTCTTTACTACCTGGTATAATACATGAATCTTAATGATTGAACAAAATTGTAAGATTTCCATAACTGCTAATGGGATTTTCTTCTATTCTCTACGATTAGAATATCTAAAATGTAAGAGAATTCAGCTTTTTGAAATATATGCCTTATGTTCCATGCACTTAGGGGGTCAATGGAGACTTGTGAGCACGATACAGATGCAGGCATGTGGATGGAAAACAGTGGAGATGATGGAATGAAGAAATAGACATTGAGAAAAGCAAAGGCCCAGGAAACGTGTAGTTAGCAAAAGGTCACAGGTGAGGACTCAAACAGAAATTAAATGGCTTAGAGTTAGTTAATAAGTATGAGGTAAAGTGAAAGACGGCACCGTGTTAGCAAATAGAAAACTCCACAGGAGCTCAAGGGCAGAATGAAGTGTGGCCAAAGTTAGGCAGTGATTAATAGACAAGCTTCCCACAGGAAACCAGGGGCTTGGCAAGGGGGAGGTGGCTCGTGCTGGTAACAAGGAAGTTCATAATTGAGGCTGATATTCCACCTCCAGCTTCATTTATTCTCCTTACAGATGTTCAAGATTTAAGTTTGAAATGGCTCACTATGCAGTTTTATGAGTGACCCCATGGAAAACAATGGCATATCATATTTTTGGACAAAAATCCTTTTATTTAGGTCTCTGTGCTTTGTTAAAGATGAGTGATAATTATGGAGCTCCTGTAGGTACTCAGAAAATAAAAGCATTCATTTACCTGCTTCTTGAGCTCATGTTGTGTGTTCTTTTCCCTGAGTTGTAGAATCATTTGGTATTCCTTCGTGTTTCAGTAGGGAGCTAATATTCCAGCACCTCTGGGGGTCTAAAATTACAAGCTTTGTGTAAGGAACTCATCAGTTTGCATGTTTGAAAGCCTTTCTTAAAATCAGAAATTAAGTAAAGGTGGGTGGGTGGGTGGAGATACAGCATTTAGAATCCAAATTCAAACATAGTTTTAGAAATGTCTGGGCAGCTGGTTTGGATTCTGTCTATGGCTGATGCCATAGGCCTTCCAGACCTGCCACTTGTTCAAGGATTCATTTGTCTTTAGCAATGAAGTTAATTAGGACAGGAGGCCTCAAATAGCAAAGTAGAGAACATAAGGTTCTTGTAATGATCAAAGTAATTCATCTTTAGAAATGTTTATAATCCAATAAAGATTATAATCTATAAAACCATTTGTAAAAGGGCTTGGCACAAGGAGGCATTATTAAACTTCATTTGGAATCATTTCTCATTGCTTTTCCTAAAGCATGTAAGGAAAAGCAAGTAGTTATTTAAACATTTATTCCTTGTTTTTGAGAAGTTTCACATGCTATCGGATATGATACACTGATTTAACAACAGCAACACTTACTTGAAATGGTTTCCAAAAAGCAGTATTAACTCAGGCCGGTCGAGGTAGCCCAGACTGTGTAGACAGGAACCTGGCTCAGCTTCTCTGTGGATACTTTTTAAAAAAAAATCTATATAGTACAGGATCTACAGGGTCTCATTACACAGATCAGACTCATGATCCTCCTGCTTTCATTCTCTCAAGAGCTGGGATTACAGGCACTTGCCACCACGCCCAGTTGCAATTGCAGTCTTAGTGACCCTGAAGGCAAGACCGGCACAGCAGGCCGAGATCAAACCCTTGACCCCTGCGTTTGCCTAAGCAGGCGTTTTAATCCTCTGGGCTACCTGGCCAGCCCTTCTCTGTGGATTTTCCTCTCCACTCAGCACTGTGTATTGGCTTCACCCCTGCCCTGGCTGCCAAGCAGTAACAGCTGGCAAAACACAGACATAGCCACACCTCCAGGAGGAAAGTATACCATCCTGTGAAGTCACGTGACACAGAATGGTGTTTTGCCCAAGAGCAGACTGAATAATGAGTGGGCTCTCAAGATTAGGACGGTTTGTAACTTTTCTGCTCCCCAGAGGTGTTGTAGCGCGGTTATGCAGCACAACCCCAGTACTCACGTTTCGGGGGATACGCCTACCAGTGGGTTTGCTCAGCTGCCAGTCCTGCAATGCTAGCAGAGCTGGGCACAATGCCTAATCCTTGCTGATGTGCAGGCGTGGCTCTTTCGGGTGATTTGTTTCTGACGATGTACTTTTAATCATTATTTCGGAGGGTGCTGCTACTTATAACAGAAAAGGAGTAACTGTAAAGGCAGCTTCAGGCCTGTCCTTCAGGAAGGATTCCAGAAGCTGGCCCTGTCTTCAGAGAAGACGAGGCGTCGGGTATGTCACTGGCGCTGAAGACTTGCAGGGGGAGAAGGCTGTTACTCAGGATCTTGATTAACGTATGACTGAGCTGATGCACGTGTTTGCACTTTAGTCTTACAAAAACTTTCAAAAACTAAATTAAGAAAATAAAATGAAAGCCTTATAGAGTAAGGATATAGTAGAAGGATGTAATTTTGTGCAACTGTAAAATGTGTTTATATTTCCTATTTTATTACACAAGAGTTAAAATGTGAAAAACTTGGAAAAATAAAATATTATGGAAAGTTATTAATTTATTGTTGAAGGAAACAAATGAAATTTTTTTTCTTTAGTTTGAATTCTCGGTGTTTATAAACTCTACTGGACCTGGGGAAATAGCTCAGTGGCGTAAGCACCTGCCTGGAAAGCCCAGGATACTGAGTTCAATTCCTAGAACCAAAATAAATGAATAAATCAATAAATAAAACCTACTGAGTACAGTGTAGCATTCTAGGCCTTCCTATTCATCCAACACTCACTGCCTGGCCCGGACCAGCTTCCTGTGCTGCACGTTCCATTCATGCTCAGTGCCCTGAACAGGCACATTCCCTTCCCCTCCCTCCATAACCCTCCCCCTCCCTCCCTTCCCCTCTTTCTCTTTCTTGACCTTGCCTTAATCATATCTGTAGGGTCCCTTTGTTAGAAGCACTGATTTCTCTTATAGGCCTATTGTGCTGAGAGTTTTATTGCGAATCATACTGAATTTTGTGGGTGTTTTTTTCTTATTCAGGTAACATGATAGATTATGTTGATCAGCTGGTGAAAGTTGGAACCAATAGTGCATTAGTGGAATAAATCACTTAAAGGTATCAAATCGAACTTTCATAAACTGCTAGATTCAAATGGCTGATATTTGAATGATATTGGTGTGTTTGGTTCATAAGAAATATTGGCCTATAGTTTTATTTTCCTGTAACACTTTATCTTGATATTAAAGTATTGTTAGTCTAATAAATTGAAATGAGGATTACCACTTTCTTTTCTACATTCTAGAGAGATCATAGAAACTTGTTATTATTTCTTTTCTAATATTGGGTAATGCCAATGAAACTATTAAAATTTTTAAATTAGTCATTTTACTGAGTATATATGTCAGCTTATCTTGAATATTTAAAGATACTTGGCTAAATTTTGATAGTTTATGTCTTTCAAAACAGTCATTCCTCTAGATTATCAAATCTGTGGTCATAGAATTCTCAATAATATTTTGTTCATATCCTTTTTATCATAGAATTGAAGAGTCATGGGATTAATATCATGAATAGTAGTAGCAATAATAGCTTCTCTCTCATAGTTGATAGTGGCAATTTATCCTTTGTTTGCTTTGATTAGCCCAGCCAAAGGATTATTAACTTTATTGATTATTTTAATATTCTGACATTTATTTCTATTGTGTTTTTCATTCTTTTTTCAATTTTGTTATTACCCTAGTTTTTATTATTTATTTTCTTCTCCTTATTTTAGGTATAGTTAGCCTTTTTCCTCTCATTTCCTAAGATGGCATGAGTTGTTATTAATTTTAGATATCTATTCTTTTCTAACGTATATAGTTAAGGCTAAAATTTCCTTGTGAACTTTTATAATCCTTTCTACACATCCCACTTATCTTTCATTTAGATTTAGACAAATACTTTTATTTATTCTCAATTTTTATGTCCTACCAATTATTTAGAAATACATGACTAATTACCAAATATCTGGGGATCTTACAGATATCTTTCTGTTATTTATTTGCAATTTAGTTCCATATTCTTTTTTTTTTTTGCGGAACTGGGGATTGAACTCAAGCCCTTGTGCTTGATAGGGAAGCGCTTATTCTACTGAGCTATCTCCTTGGCCCTTATTTCCATATTCTTCTAGGAACATATTTTAATTATTTTAAATTAGCAGCGTATAATAAATGTATTTCTAGTGGCATGCTGGCAAACACATATCTTAATACTTACCCTCACTGCCCTACCCCCCTAGCTTCCCGCAACTCTAGATCTATCATTTCAAACTGGATAAGGCTGGTTGTACGGTTCAGACCATGGTCTGACTTGGTACACATTCCACGTAGCTGATGATGTACAGTGTTTCCCAGCTGTTATGCTTTCTTTCTTCTCCTTTGCCCATTCTTCACTGTGTGCTCTCTTCCTTCGACTCATGGTGAGAGGGCCTTCTGAAATGCCATAGAGTTCAGTGGTCCCTTCCTTAGTCATGCTAGCTTACTTGTTAGTTGGTTGGAGGCATTCTTCTCCTTTGCTTCTATAAAATAATTTCTAGGTTTTTATTCCAATTTTTTCCTCTCAATAGCATTTCTCTGCTTGCATTTCCATTTGTTAAGTGTCCAGTTTCCTCACTCATGTTCTTTGTATGTTAGCCATAGTTATTACTAATTTCCCATCTGATAATTCCAATATCTGTGCCATAGTGAATCTGGTTCTAATAACTGTATCTTTTCAGACTTATGTTTTCTTATGTTTTAACAGATATTCTTATGTTTTGTTGAGAGTTTTGCTGTGTTACATAATAGTAAGTGAGATGAATGAGGATAACCAGGCTAGTAGATGGACTGTGTTTAATATTTCTTCTAGATAGAAAATATTTTTTCTAGCTTTAGGGATAGGAAGTTTCAAATTTCTCTGCTTTGTTATATTTGGCCTTACTTTTGGTGTAGGGCCTTCATAGTATATTACTCCTCAGAAAGCAGCTGGATTCTGGTGGTTGTTAAGGTCAGGAGTGAAAAAGGAGGAGTATTACCTGACCTCTTTTTTTTTTTTTTTGACTCATGGTCTCTTAGTATTTTACCTCAGGTGGCTATAGTGTTTCTGTAGTTTCTCCCATATGAGTTTTCCTTCTCAACCTCCACTGTCTTCTCTGGTTACAGAACATTTATCTAATTTCTGGAAGCATTAACCTTCTTCCCTGTCTTTTTTCTTCCATTTTGGTTGTCTACTTGATTGTGTTGGCAGTAATGGAGGTCCCCACCACAGGTGATACAGAAAGTCTAGAAGAAGGGAAGAAGTCTTTGGAAAACTGGGATAAAATTCCAGAATAACATTCTAGCAAAGTACCTTTTACCTCCCATGGAGAACAGGCATTTTTAAATGTCAGAATCTCTGGGAGCATTCCCCAGTGATTTATTCTTTGCTTCTCCTGACAGAGATACTTAGGCATCCTTCTAGGATCCTAACTATGAGAAGCTGGTCAGGGTTCTAGAAAGCCTCTAAAAGTGTGGCACCTCCCCAGGACTCCAGCCCAGGAGTGTGGTAGCCTTTTCTGGCCCACACCTAGCTCCCTGCAACCCAGCAGGCTGCCTCCTCGTAGTATCCAAGTTAGTGGGTTCGTGGTGAGAAGCTCAGGGCTGCTGCACGTCTCCGCAGTGTGCCTTTCTCCCAGCCTGCTGGCGATAGTCTGTGTTACAACTTGGTTTTCTGATGGAAACCAGAAAGTCCTCCTTGTTATAAGTAAGTGATTGAGTCCAACCATTTTGCATGTTGGAACCAAAATAGGAAATCCTTAGGCAGTTTGGAAAGCTCTCCTGGTGATTCCAATTTGTAGACAGATGAACACTGTCTCTGGGGAGCAGAAATCAGATATTCATGAAAATGAGCTGGCAGCAGCCACTGTACCAACTTTAGCTAAGCTTACCACTATATGCAAGTGGGTTACATAGAGAAGAGGGAGCCAGTACGGGGGCTAGAAGCAGGAGCACTAAGAAACTAGCAGGACACCTGGGGTCATCATGAGGCCTGTGAGGTTGGACTGAGAGCGTGGTGTACCAGCCTAGAATATGTGCCACCAGATTTAGATATAGTTATTGCTAACCACACTGCCTTTCAGTACATTGCACAAGCATTTTCTTCAATGGTTCAAAGAACTTGCTCTGGTCAGAAATCTCTAGCATCAGATCTACTCCAAAGAAATCTCAGGTGTCCTAGCAATTTCACCCCACTTACCTGATTTGAGAACAGATTTACAGCTGGCTGTGGGCAGGGGCTGCAGGAGTAGCTTCAGGGTGGTCATGCTTGAGGCCAAGAAGGAATAGAGTGAGGACTACTTAATGAACACATTCTGAAAAAGCTTTGTTGTGTGATTTTGTTATTATACAAGCATTATAAAATGGGCTTACACAGCCCTACACAGAGAAACCTCGTGTGTACCTGTGTAATGGGACAGAAACTATGTGTGCTACGCTACAGACTAGATGATGCAAGCAGCTATAACACATGGTGAGCATTTGTTCACATGATAATGCCTAAACATAGCAAACTTACAGGAAAGGTACAGGATAAAAGGTAAAAATCACTGGGCAGGGTGGTGGCATAGGCAGTACTGTGAGCACTTCTGGAGGATGAGGTAGACAAGTCACAAGTTCAAGCCCAGTCTGAGAAACTTAGAGACTCAGAGACCCTGCCTGAAAAGAAAGAAAGAAAAAAAAGGAAGGAAGGAAGGAAGGAAGGAAGGAAGGAAGGAAGGAAGGAAGGAAGGAAGGAAGGAAACAAGGAAAACAAGGAGCAATCCAAGGCAGGCGGGGAGCCAGGCTAGGGATATAGCTGGGTACAAAGGCCCTGAGTTTAGTTCTCAGTATGGAAGAACAGAGAGGGGGGAGGGGAGCAGAGAGTGAGAGAAAAGGTAATAAAGGTAGAATAAAGGTAGAAGAGAGAGAGAGAGAGAGAGAGAGAGAGAGAGAGAGAGAGAGAGATTGCCCTGCATTGTTTAGCTGGCCCCATCCAATCACAGGGGCCCTACAGTCAAAGACTGCTTCCTGGCTAATGTCAAAGGTGGATCAGGAGCAAACAGAGATCTGAAGTATGAGAGTGACACAATCCACAGGATGAGAAAGAGCGAGGTGGGACGTGTAAGGCTGGGAATAGCCCTTACCAGATGGCCTCAGGATCGTACAAGCACAGCTGGACAGGCAAAAGTTCTGCTGTGACACTGCACAGGACGACCATAGGTAAGGTAAGCACAATGCACGCCAAAAAAACAGAAGAAAAAACCAATATTTTTACCATCAAAGAAAGTAACATGTTTGAGGAGATAAAGTTATTTAACCTGATTTAAATATTACCACAGCCAGTTTCCCCTGCTATTAACACACCATTGTAGCATGGTACATTGGTCACCAAAAACAACACTAATCTGTGATGTTTAGCTGAATTTATTTCCCTACCTAAGTGTGACTGAGTGCACACTGAGACTCCTGCCTCTGCAGAGCCTGTCTGGACAGTGGTGCTCCCAGCTCTTAAGACTAACCACATTCTCTTTCCAGTCAATACCTGTGAGTTAGGAGTTGCACAGCTCGGCTCTCTCTTCACTTCTGTCCTATCCCTGAGTATGACAGGGAAGTGGTCTTTGATATTAGGTCTCTTATTATTGAATTGGAACCAGCTAAGTAATATAATTTTCTTCTCTCAGGGCCTGACCTTAATCATATTTACAAAGTCTCATAGAACATTAACAAATTCTGGGATTAGAGAAGCAAAACATTTTAGGGCAATACTTCACCTATCACAATTATTATTTTAAAGTTACTTATGGCCAGAATTTATCTAGCTTAATTTAATTATTTAATCATTTAGGCATGATCTCTTGGTGCAAGTAACTCTGGTAATTTTTAAAGAGTAAATTATAAAATGCATATAGAATGAAACTCTTTCTAGAAACCAGCAAATGTGTTTTTTTCGAGGGGCACTAACCATGAATCTACTCAACAAGTGTTTATTTATGTTTTGCCTTTTTCCTTTTGCAGAGCTTCTTTTGGTTAGCATGGTCTCTACATTTTTCTAGTTCTTGACTGTGAGAATGTTTTTTGGTAAAAAGCCAGTAAGAAAAATTTTCATTAAAATTAAATGCAAGCTTATTAAATCTTGCCACCCATGGGGAGAAGAGCCAGCTCCTTGCACTTACTTGTTTGCATATAAACAGAACAGAGATCCTGAAATTTTGTTCAGGACTTGAGCACAGAGACCTATGGGTTTGGATGTTGGGACAAACTCTTTTACTGTAGCAGCACTCCTGACTCTGAGATTTGAGGCCACACATTTTTTTTTCTCTCAGGGTATCTTACAGGTGAAAGCTATTTTTCCTTGGTACAACGTATTGTTTCTAGACACAAGATGGCTTAGTTAAAGGGTGCAATTAAATGCAATTAAACCTTATATCTAAATCTCTTTCTCCCTTTTCCTTGGTTGTGTATAAAGCAAAGTGAACAGTAATTTACACAGAATTTCCAAGAGACAAAAAGAAATTGACTTTGCTTTATATCCCTAATTTTTACTGCTCCTTTCTTAGCTTTAGTTGCCTAATTGATTTTCTTAAAAAAATGTACAAAACTCTATATTTCACCAGAGGGTCAAGTTGCTTTGATGTGAAGTCTTTCACATAAAGAACTGCTGCAAACAAATATTGAAAATAAATATTTTCTCCTGCAAATAAATATTAAAGTGTTATATAGTATGAACAGAAGGTAACAAAACATTTATTGAAAATCTACTGTATAAGTTATTTCAGTTAATTGTATAATAACCTCACTGTATTATAGTTATTATTATATATCTTACTCATTTTAACATCCTTCCATCTCTTCCTTCAAAATATGAAAAACATCTGACTTCCTCTTGTCCCTACCACGCTAAACTCCCTTCTTTTCCCTCCCATACTACCACACAAACCCAATGTTTTCCCTGCCACCATCTTGTAACCCAAAATTCTCCACAGGGCAATAAAAATAATCCTTTTGAAAAATGAAGTAGGTTAACCTCTGCTCAAAATATTTAATGACTTTCATTATTCTCATACAAAATCTAGATCCTTACCTTGTGGAGTATTACAGCTTCTAATATAATTCTCAAGACACTCAGCCTTCATATAACTACTGTAGATTAATCTCTTGTCTTGGTTGGGACAAATGTCCCTTCAGTGTCCCTGTGCTAGAGGTTGAGTCCTCAGTTTTGTGCTACTGGGAGATGATGAAACCTTAAGAGACTCAGATAACATTGTCAGACCCTAGTATACTCCTTTCCTTCTTTTACTTCCCAGCCACAAGGTAAGTATTTATCACAAGCTTGACCACTACTTATGATTGCTATGTCTACTTCCCTGGATTAAGAGATAACCTAGGAAACAGTATCGTGGCACATACCTGAAATTCTAGCATTTGGGAGGCTGAGGCAGAAGGGTTGCCATGAGGTCCAAGCCAGCCTTAGCTACATAACGAGTTCAATAATAGTCTGAACTATATTGTGACACTGTAAAAAAAAATAATACTAAAAAGCCTTAAAGAAAAAAGAAAAAAATCTCGCATTGGTAAAGCATGCTACCTCGTGTGTCTTTGGCTGTTTGCAGAGATGACTGGCACCTAGGCCAGCAAACTGAGCAGGAAAGACCCCCCTGACTCTGCACCACTCCCTCAAACTGGCTTGGGACCTGGATGGAGTAAAAGAGACTGAAGAAGAAAATTCGTGCACATTTTTTGGAAGCTTTATCCTGCTTCTTTTGTGTGAAAAATGAGACTCTGGTTTCTCCGACTTTCAACACTGACTCATCCCAGTGCCTCCCTAGGAAATTCCAGGCCCATAGCTTAGGACTGGTCCTGTACCCTTGATCCCTCTCTTCTGATTCATTCAGCCTTTTGGGCTGAGCAGGTGCTGGGCCATCAGGGTCTCCAGTGCAGCAATGACCACTGTGGGCTCCTCTGTCTGTGATCCTCGAAGCCTGCCTACAAAATCCCCTCGCACACTTACACACATGTCCTGTGGATCCTGCTTTTCCAGAGAACACTAATGGCTGCAATCGAATCTCACCAACAAGTGCCATCACAAGCCATCTATTTGGATAGAAAGGGACACACTTTACCTCTGCATAATGCACGGTACCTGTGAAAGCGTAACAAGCTATCACTCTTTGGATGACATTGTATTGTCATGCAAATATAATTAGAGTATCAACTGATTAGATTTTGAGTCACTCAAAAATGAAGTTGTCCTGAGTGACCAGTTTAACAAAATGAAATTCATTAGAAGGTCTGATTATCCCATGAATTGCTCATTGAGGTGACCATGTGGAAAAAGATTGAAGATGACCTCTAGAAGCTGGGAACTAGCAAGAAAATGGAAGATCCAGGCATATATTTTGGGGGAAACCAAGAATTCTTCCCCAGTCTGAATGAATGTGGAGGTGGTCCTTAATGGGGCAAGCCTCCACATGTAGGCTGGCCATTTTGACTGCAGCCTCCTGAGACCCTGAGCAGAGAACCCTGTTGAGCTGTGTCTGCTGTTCTCCTCCAAAGAAACTGAGACAATAGCTTTGCATTACTGAAGTCACCAGTTCTGTGGTAGCTCATTGTGCAACAAGAGAAAGTTCACACAGTTGGCCGACACAGGCCAGCGCGGTCTAGTCCCCATTGTCAATCTCCATCACCACTTGTGTCAGTGAGACTGGCTTTATTGTTGCCTGAACAATGCCACAAAAGTCTACTTTGGGTTGCTCTTCCTCTGTCTTAGCTCTTTAGAGAAATCCTTTTTGATCATTTAAATGATCAAAATAATACTTCAACTACTCTGTATTTCTATTCCTAAACTTTACTATTTTTTTTTTTCACTCTTTCTTACTTTTGCTCCATTTTTGATACAAAATAATTGTGGTCACCTTGGTGAATGAATAATGTACATTTCTGCATTGCATCTCAAGCATTCCCACTCCCTCCTTTCCTGCCCTTGCCTCTTCCTTTACCCTTCCCAAGGCTTTAGCCCGACTCCTTCCCTGAGCTCTTGCTGCTAGTTGATATTAGATATTAATTTCACTGTTGAATTCCTATATTCATCCACCAGAATGTAAGCTTACCTTGATAAGGACAGAGACTTTGTGTCACTTTTCCACATTTTATCTTAGGAAGAACCTAGAAGCAGGCCTAGAACACTGGTCCAGAGAAGCTACTCAAATTATTTATTGAGTGAGTACAATTAATGGATTATATTATTTGTCTAAAGTCAGTTAGTAGGGTTAAGACTGTAACAAAGGGGCTCACACTTTTCAGCTATACTGAATGCAAAGGCTAGAGAAGTACAGTCGAGGGCCAACGAAATAGCTCAGCAAAATAAGCACCTGCCAGGACTCGATCTTTGGCACCACATTCTGCGATGGACCTGCCCCCAGGTGTGCTGAGCTAGCGACAGAGTCAGGGCATGATGACACGCACCTGTAATCTCAGCACCGGAGAGTCTGAGCTTTACAGTGTGACTATATATATAGTGGGATATTGTGGATCATAGTTTTGATGACTCTGATACTGAAAGAATAGAATATTTTCTAGATTTATCATTATTTGTTTGATAATGAAAAATCTTTAAATATTGCTTTACTCTAAACCATTCTACAGATAAATGAAAACCCAGGGCTATTTAGTTCTTGTAAAATATTATATTGTTTGACAGGGAGATTATGTAAATGAAAGAAATGTCTTTTTAAGTACAATTTATTTGTGCTCCAAAACACACTAGTCACAAAATTAATATTTATGCTTAATGGTACCGAGATATGAAAATCATGTAAGCTGGTTTTCACATGAGGAAATTGGAAACAGAGAGGATTGAGTTTCAATGTGATAGAACAGAATTTTCTGGATTTTGTGGCATTTATTATGCTTTTGGGGAATAATTTAAACAGAAAAACTATAATCCTTTTTATTTTTAGAAATAAAGGTGTTTTCTCACACCAGCTAAAAGACTACAGCTTCGAATCAGAATAACAGGTATTCTAATTTAGATTAAAATAAAGGATTTGATTTAGTCAAAAGAACAGCATTCCTTGCATTAGATTTTGTGCCAGGGTCCCCTTACTATGAGAAAGACAAAAGTAAGTTCTGCTTCAGTCTATTTGTTTTGTCACAGAGAATATCTGAAGCTGGGAATCTTATAAGGAAAAGAGGTGAATGCAGAGAGAGTTCTAGAGACTCAGGAGCCGAGCCCTGGAAGCTGCTTGCTTTTGCTGAGGTCCACAGGGAAGGAAGCCGTCTCAGTGTGGGAGAAGGAAAGAGTCAGGGGATGGAGGCAGGAAAGTGGGTGGGGGGAGGAAGGGAGGGAAGGGTAAAAAAAGATGGAAAAAGAGAATGATGGAGAGGAAGGAAGGGAAGGAGAGAGAGAGAAAAGGAGAGACGGAGGAAGAGAGAGAGAGAGGAGAGAAAAAGGGAGAGAGACAGACACACAGAGACAGAGACGGACAGAGAGAGAGAGAGACAGGTGGAAGCACCTGATTCTTTAAAGCTCCCATCTCAACACTACCTCAGTAGCCAGTTTGTAGCACACAAACTCTTAAATATTGGTTTGTAGCAGGCTTTTTGCTGTAGAAAACTTTCTGAAAACAGAGTCAAATCAACAAAAATCTATAACAAATTCTCTGGCTCTGCTCAGATTTGTTAGAACCAGGAGTTGCACTGAAGCATATTGAAATGACGGTGTCTATTGCTGTTGATTGCCCTGACCTTGGTAATTACCAGCCATAGTAGAAAAACAACCGAAGCGTGGAAGGAGAAGATGAGCCCTGTGGAGCAGACCCACCTTTCTGTCAGGAGAGACCATGACCAGGCGCATGCCCTCAGGTGTTGAAGCATCAGTTCAGTTCCTCTGGCATTTGGGTGATAGCACTCTTAACCGAATTCTTGATAAACAGGGATACACCAGTTCTTTATCTATATGTTGTAAGATCACTGAGTGTCCACTCTCTTAACAAATTTTTAAGTGCCAACTTGTCCATGAAAGACACTTCATTAACTTGCCTGACTGAAATACCCATGAACCACCAGCTCCTCATTTTCTTGTCTATCAAGAAAGTAACTGTGTGGCAGTTACTATTTGTACTCTATTTCTTTGAGCTTGACTGTCTTGGTCTGTCATATGAATGGGACCCTGTACTCTTTATCCTTGTGCTATTGTCCTCTCCCACGTAGCACGCTGCACATCAAATGTGCTATGGCGATGTCCCCTCACATCCATGAGGACGATTTTTATCAACAAAGCAAAAGACAAGAAATGCTGTCCATGTGTACTCCTGGGAATGTTAAAAAGTTGCATACACTGTAGAGCGCGGGGTGATGCTTCCTCCAACAATTGAAAATAGAGTTACCATATGATCTGGCATTCCCATTTCTGGGAATGTATCTTAAAGTCTGAAACCAGAATCTTGGAGAAGCCCATGCACCCCTGTTTACTCTATCATTATTTAAGCAGAGAAGCTACAAAAGCAACATAAGTGTCCAAATAATAGAATAATTAATGTGGCACCTGAAGATTATTGAGTCTCAAAAAGAAATTCTGGCACAGGTGATAATATGGGTGAACTCAGGGTGTCATGATTGCTCTTGGACATTTAGACAGCACTCAAAGCAGTAGCACACAAAACGTGGTTCAAGCCACCTCTCACAGGCCAGTTGTCACTTCTCTACTTCAAGGTTCACTGATGTCATACTGGCAGCTTTGAATAGGAAAATTTTATCACTCTTGGTTTTTTTTTTTTTTTTTTTTCTGGTAAAACCTTTCATTGACCCTTCTCTAATCTAAGGGATCCTATAAGCAATATGTCCCTGTGGTCCTCACCATAGACTACTGCTATGATCCACATTTTGAAAAGAAGCAACACAAAGAGAACTGATTAAAAGGCAGAGCCAGCACCCAGCACAGGCCCCGGGACTCCAGAGCGCACCTCACCCTACATATCCCTAAACATGGCGAGTACAGGCCAGATGAGGCGGACACAGCCCTTCCCCTGGTTCTCAGGACACTGTATGGGATGACATTGAACAGGGGGCAATCCTGGCCACTCAGGCTGCTGTGGGCACCTGAATGTGAAAGAACTGTCCCCACTCTGAACTGAGAAAAGGAGCCCTCTATGCAGTCCGTAGTAACACACTTCGTAATTACGTCGTGGTGAGGGTTCCGCACACACTTGTCCTGACTAAAGCAGACCCAGGGCCTCTGCAAACATCCAGTACACCCTCATTACACTGTCTTGCCATGTGAAGAGACAAGCTCCCCCAAATCTATTTAAAGGAATGTGAGTGCAAATAACCATTCAAACACAATTTTCAAAAAAGAACAATTTTTTTTCAAGGGACTGTTTGTCACTTTGTTCTCCTCAGTAAAGCCTTTTCAAAGCTTAAATCTGAACCAGTTGATCAAATCCTGACATTTCTTATTTAAGAATTAAAGAGTCATGGTTTCTGCAGATTTACTTTAGCAGCAGTGCTCAATAAATGTTCCTTAGAAAAACTAATGAGTTGATTAAAAATGCATAAGAAGTAAAATATAGTTTTCCCTAGGAGACCATGGGGCAGTTTAGGTTGACTATGTCCCTTAAAAGTCTCATGTGTTTATAGACAAGGCCTTTGGAAAGCACCCAGAACTAGGAAGGTGCTGTGCTCACTGTGGATCAAACCCACGGATCAGCTCCTGGAGGAGTGTGCTGGGAGGAGGTGGGCCCTGGCCGGAGTCTCGCTGCCCACCTGGGAGGTGTCTTTCACTCTGGTCTCACTCACCCTTCCTCCTCTCTCCCTTCCTCACTCCTGCCTGCCATGGGGAAGCAGCTTTCTCTGTCAAGCAATTCCACATGCTGCTTTGCTTTGGAGCAAGACAGTGGTGGACCGCACCCTCCGTGTCTTAGGTGCTCTTTTCATTGTTGAGACAACATACCTGACACCCCCCCACCGAGGAGGAAAAATCGACACAGCTCAGAGTGTGCTGCAGTCTGTAGTAAGCTGACTCCAAAATGCAAGGAAGCATGGCAGAGGGGCTTTGCAGAGAACAGAACACCATGGGACAGACAGGCAGAATGTGGCAGGCAGTGAAACAGAAGCAACAGCAGCAGCAGCAGCAGCAGCAACAAAAGCAGCAGCAGGCTTTCTTTCTGCTCCTTTCTGTTCCATCCAGGCCACCAGCCCTGTCAATGGTGCTGCCTACACCCACAGCGGAGCACCCTTCATCCCAACATCTCTGCAGAACCCCGTCTATGTATGCATGAGGCTTTCGTGGAGCATCTGCATACAGACCAAAGGAGTAGGAAACCACCAGCGAACATCCTTTCAATTGCAAATGTCAAATAATGTGTCCTAGGGACAGAAGAGCGATCAGTACAGATGTCATATTTTAATTCTTCTATTATTCTGAAATTATATCAAGGGGAAGTGTAGAAATTTTTTGACCAAATCTAGTTAATCTGTTATAATACTTCTTTACATGTAGCATTGACTCAATTGATAGTGAAGTACTGTACAGTGGAAGGAGCTGTCACACGCATGTGTGGTCACAGTTAAGGCTTGTTCCCCATCCACTTTGAAAAGTCCACGAAAGAACTAACCTTACTAACAATGGATTTTAAAAACTTATGGATATTTATTGTGTGTCGATAATTTTTAATAAGCATCTTTGATAATATTTAACACCAATTACAGAAACATAGCCTCTCTATTTTCCAGCATCCTCTCTTTGGTTCTCTTGTGGAGAATAAGTGCTTGTTGAAAGCCAAAATTAAATCACTGAAAGCTTCTCTCAGCTTGTGGATTCTCTTGGGTAGTTTGGTATCAGTGTGGCTAGGCTAGGTCCCTGATTGCTTAACTAAATACCAATTGAGAAGCTACAGTGAAGGTGTGTTGTGATATTGTTAATTAAAGCAAGAACAAAGACTACTTTCCACTATGGGGATAAATCTTTTGTAATCAGTTAAAGACCTTAAAAGAAAAAAAAAATGAGCATCTCAGAAATGAAGAAATTCTGCCTTCCCCACTATCATTAGTCTCAAGACTGGCTGGAATTTCCAGCTTGCCTTGTGAGTTTTGAATTTGAGAAACCTGGGCTACTTTGTGTGCTTTAAAATCCACCACTGCTTCTCTCTGCATTCTGTATTCATGACCATCATCCTGCCCAAAGGACGGAGCAAAGGGTTACTCAGGGTCCATGACAATTCTAGCTCCAAGACAGAATAGAGGGGCTACTATTACCTGAGACCCCACATTGTGAGAGAGTCTGATAGGATAGCCCCACTAAAGCCTCAGGGGCTTTTTATTGATAGAATCAAAAAGCAAGGATAAAGGGCAAAGGAAGAATGATGCCTGCACAGGAATTGATGGAGGGGACAGGAGAAGGTCAAGGTGGTCTGCTATGTGACTGACCCTCGGGCCAATCTAAGGAATAAATCAGGGGGCGGAGAGGGTGAGGGCCAGAGCATCAGTTCCTTAAGACAGCCTTTTGATCCTACTTGGACTTGCAGCCTGGGATGCTCTCTTTCATCTCCAACCTGGCATTCTGGGAGTTTGTGGGTATGTCATCTCACCCAAAGGGCATCCATCTCATACACACCTCTGGCCAGTACCCCCACACTGTTAGCCTTGTTTCTCTGGAGAATTCTAAAACAACACTCAACTCTTACAAAATATAAATGTAAAGCAATCTTGCATTACTTCTTTTTTTTTATTTGCTTCCTGTGATTCTGGAAGTTACTTCAATCATACTTCAAAGCCTTCTGATCAAAAATTACCTAGTTGTCATAATTAGATTTTGTTTCTAAAGAATTAGAAGTAGAGTTTCAAGCCTGGAGCAGCAGAAACAGTCATTGTCCAATGGCAATTACTTAAAAAGATTTTATTTTAATGTGATTATGGAAATAGTCCTTTCTCTTGTCCTTACTGTTCAGCTTTTCTTTTTTTATTCTGTGAGAAATCCAAGGTTTCATATAAACTAAAATTGTTCTGTGTTTACTTTTGTTTCAGTTAACTAGAAACTACCACCTACAGATTACAAACAGAAGTCCCCAATTTGTTTGTAAATTGAGATAGAGGTGTTTGGACACAGGCCATTAAAATCAAACTATCGGGGTTTCAGTTACTCTTTACCAGGAGGACATGCAGCAGATTTTATGCTTTTATTGCTGCATAACAAATTAAAATCAGCAAATCATTTTAAATTATTTACAACAGCACTTACATATTATCTTGTACTTAGGGAAGTTATTTTCCCCTACACTGGTTAGCTCAATCTTCACTTAGGGTCTAGTCGGAGTGAAATTAGAGTATCCCCTGGGGCTGGGATTCCCAGCTCAGAGACTCTTAAGTCCTCTTCCAGGTTCAAAGGTCTCTGGCAGTTCAGGACTGAGGTTCTTCTTGTTTGCTAAGCTGCTGGTTGAGAATGTGGGTCTCAATTCCCATAGAGCTGGCTCTCAGGTCCTCGCCATGTGCTTCTTCCTAGCCACTCTCAAATTCCCAATGTCTTTACCTTTAGGAACTCCCCAGGCCCTTCTAAGGGCCAGGTATATCAAGCCCTTCAGACAATGTTTTTGATGATCTGGAAATTAGCTCAGAGCTGTCCCGATCACAGAAGTGATTCACCGTCCACTGTGTTCAGAGGTTTTGCCTATGCCTTAGGTAGGGGAATTAGAAGTAGCACAAGGAAATGGAGCTGTGGAAATAACAGGAGGATTCTTAGGGATGCTGTGAAAATTCTGTGCACCACAAGTAAATTTCTCTGGGTGTTTGTCTTCCTTTGTGAAATGGGGAAAGTAATTCCCACTCTTACTGGAGTTGTAAAGATCAAATAAAGAAATGTTGCAGTTGATTAGAGAGGGCTTGATTTAAAGTAAGCCCTTCCCAAATTAATATATATATATATATATATATATATATATATATATATATAAAACCATTAATCAACAATGTTCACTGCATTAAATAACATGCTTTAATTGTAGAACATGATACCTCTATCTCATGAAAAGTTAAAATGCATTTTGAGAAAATGAAAATAGATTTTATATACCACAACCCCGTGTTAGAAACTCTCCTTATACTTTCAACTTTCATTTGACCCGTAAAGTGTATTTCTTCCTGATTATCTGTATAACATTTTTAAAAACTCACACATCTATTAAATACTGTAATAGATGGTAGCATAATAAAAATGAGATATTTTCTTGCCCAACAAGAAAATCTTTTTGCTTAAGATTTTTATTTTTATATAAATAGCATGGTCTTTTTTCTTTACTGGATTTAAGCTCAAAAATCTTTCAAAATTCTGATATTCTACAAATTTACTCAGTGCCTATCAGCTTCTCTCCTGCTGATCTTTTCAAGCTCCACTGATTTCTGTCCATTCATTGTAATTGCAGAGTTCACTGCATTTCAATGTTTTTTATACTTCTGTTGCTAAGAAACAAAGATGCCTTCTTAGGTAGGTCTCCATGAGTCAGCTCTGCTATTAATCAGAAATACATTTTCTTTGAGGATTATGTTCTGGATAATGACATTTATTCCTCCTGTAAGTTGACCGTTGAAGTGATGGCAGTGTTTCTGTTATTGCCAGTAAACTGCAGTACACTGAGCTGTGAATTTATCAGATGTCAGCTTTAGCAAAGAAAACCTGTGACTTCACTCCCCCGTGAAGACCGAATCATTTGAGTAGAATTTGTGCTTTTTGAATTTTCTTCATAGTGATTAATTGGATAGAGTCTTTCATCCAAGAATTTAATTTGATTCAGCACAAAGAAATAAAATAAGCAGTGCCTTTCATTGGGGATATAATTGTAGACTTCGAAATATTCTGTGTTCTTTGAAAATGTTTATTCTTTTCAGCCAATACAAATGTTCTCTGATAATGCAGCCTTAATAATAGTGCCCATTTGCCCCAGCATGGAAGTTTAATCATTCTACTTGTGTTAGTGAGGTTAAGTGGAACTGCCCCGGGGCACACAGAAGTGGCATTAGGCCTGTGCTTGATTCCAAACAATGTCGAACTAATTGCTTTAAACTTTAGGAGTACCAGTTTTCCTACCCCCAAAACAGATTTAGATGACATGATACATTTTAAATCTGTCTGGAAATAAATACTCTTTGAAGATGTGAATAATATAGGGCTAATTTGATACTATCCCTTGGGCCAGAGAAGGAAACAACTCTTAAGATTCTTCTGAATTTCTCTTTTCAAGGAAAATAAAATACACATCTTCGTGGATGTGGTCAGATAATAATTGAAATAAGTACTGACTACGAGATTTTTTAGTGCTAGAAGCTGATGAAAATTTAAAAGCACTTGGTAGGAGTGGTCCTGTGATATTTTCACTTGTAAAATTGTTTATGGTGTCTATATTTTCTGTAAACGTTGATTAGAAGGCCGTAGTTCTATCACTGGGATTTCAAATTCTTTGGTGACAAAGCCCCAAAATGTTCTAATATTTCTGATTTTCCTAAGAATATAAGACTGAAAGCATATAGCTTCTGAATCCAAGTTATAATGCATCTAAGTATTATGAGGTAGTACCTAGTTCCACCATCATGAGCACATATGCTAGCATAAGCACCCTGCAAAGCACATGGAGGCTGGATGATATCAGTGTTTCAATGATCGTTCTGACTTAAAAACAAGTAATACTACTTAATCAATTGAAATTTAATTAAAGTATTTATCTCATAGAGCCTACTTAAAGATAGAGATTTCATTTGAGAATGGCTTGTCTGGAGGGGGATGTAGCTCAGTGGCATAAGCACCTGCCAGACTCCCCTGAATTGGAGCCAGTTGACTGTGGGCTGAAACCCCTATAAACTAAATGCTTCCTCCTTTAATTTGTGGGGTTGGGTATTTTATCCCAGCAATAAGGAGGTAAGACTATCATAATACTCCTATAGATTAGTAGTGTTTTGGGTTATTATTCTTCTGTTGTATGTGTTATACTTGGAAATCATTCTATTATGGTTGGGAAAATATAAATGAAGAGATGTATGTATACACTAATGGTGTATGAAAGGTCCTCAAAAAGTGGCTTTCACAGATTATGGAAGATACTTTCGTTCATTTCCTTCTTCCCTAGAGGCTATTTTAGGTAAATGGATGCAACTCAAGGCCATGCTAATAAGTAAAATAAAGGAGATACATTTATGTAAATATCATATTGTTTCCTCAGTGTGAGAAGCTGAAAGAGTAAATAAGACCCAAAATGTACAATAATGTGAAACTTCAGAAAGAAAGAGAAACTGGGGAGAAGGAAAGGAGAAAAGAAGGAAGGGGAAATATATATGTACATGTATGTGTATAGCTATAGTGATATAGCTATATAACATAGATATAGTGTGTCTATATCTATGTTAAGACAGTTATGCTACTAATTTCTCTTAGTTCATTGGAAAGAAAAGTTTGGGCTAATATACTTTAGACAAATAAATGCTGAAATCTTGTATTCTGAGCAAATAGTTTAAAGATAACTATACACAATACATTAACCATTGTTATCCTCTTAGTATTCTTTAAAATTAGGTTTTTTCTCTTTAAAATTAAAAAAAAATCTTTCTAGAAGCAGTCTGTTCTCAATGAATTGCTATTTCAAATGACATTTATAAGGAACTGGCTGGGGCATCATGAACTGATTCATCTGCCGAAAAGAATAAAGACTGAGAGTTAGTATTGTATACTAAAGGAAGCATTGTTTTCAACAATTTTTAGGAGAAATATGGAAATAAAAGGAACCTTATACTTTTTATATTTTTGAGACACCTCCAGATTTATTATATATGTAATAATTGACATTTTAATAATGGAAAGAAAGCAGTTGGGAGACTGCATACATTAGTGGGTTCTCTCTTGGAGGGATTTAATTTGAATTTGAAAATTCTGTACCTATGCCTACATTGCTTTTAATCTTTATGGAACTGTGAAGGTGATGTGTGTTCGCTGTTGGGCCAAGGGATTCTCAAGGAATTCAAGACCTGATAACTGCATGGCTAATCATTTTTCAGTATAAAACACAAACACAGCCAGGGAGACCTGTGAAGATCTATTATTCTTCTATGTCCAGTTTCTGCTGAGACTCAAGGATAATGACTTTGGTCACAGCCATCCCTTATTCTACTCATGGGACATTGTGCAGCCATCACCTCTGAGCATCAGCCGGACCTAATGAAGTGCAAGAGCTGATCTGACATATGAGGGTGTGAGATGTTAAATTCTGAGGCAGAAAGGTCAAATGGAACCCTTGAATCTCAGAAGCTAACAAAGGAATTTTTATTATAAATTGGCTCACTCTACCACTAAAGAAATCAAACCACAGTGAAATTTTGCAATCTAGTGTATGGTTTTTTTTTTTTTTTTTTTTTTCTAATTAAATAAATGCTAACTTCAAAAAGTTAGCAATCATTCTGGTTCTGATAGGTAACCACTGTAATTTCTATTTCACTTATTTGCTCACTGAATTTGTTCATGATTCACTCTTTCATCTAAAGAACTAAGAAAGTAAGCTAGTCAACTACGACTAACTTTAGGCAAGCAAATGCTAACACAAAAACCCCACCCATATTTGGATTCAATAAAATTTATTCTATATTTATATGTTCTTTATTTTTTCTGCTTAAGCCAATCAAAGGTGATCTCAATTTTCTTTTTCTTAAATTTTATTTTAAAGAGAAAGAAATCCCCTAAAATTTCAAAGCAAGAAATGGTTGATTTCTTGATGATCACCATTTTTTTTTCTGGAGCAAAATGGAGCCTCAGCGTTACCTTAGTTTACATCTGTTGAATGACCAGTGAAGTTGAACTTTTTTCATAGATTTATTTGCTGTTTGCATTATTTCATCTCTGTGTATTCATCTCAGATGCCCATTTTTGGATCGGGTCTTTAGCTTGGCAGGTCTGATTTTTTTTTGTGAGTTCTTTATTTGTTCTCAATAGAGCTTTGTCTGAGGAACAGCTGGCAGATATTTTCCCACACTGGGGGTTGTCTCTTCACTCTGTTAGTGGCTTCTCTTGCTGTCCGAATGCCTTTTGATAAGATCCCAGTTGTTGATTCCTTTTGACAGTTCCCTATGCAGTCAGGTTTTATGTATACTTTTTGC
>PVKA01035517.1:0-22551 GCA_004027165.1 Ctenomys sociabilis
GGTAGCTGAGTGTGGCTGCGTGGACATGGTACAGTGCACTTACAAGAACAAAGATGAACATAGGTACAAGCAGATGCAGCTGCATCAGCCTCAAACTGCACATTTAGCCCACTGCCGATAAAATCTCATGGTGCACCATACACAGCACAGCATTATCTTCCATGGACACCCTGTGTGTGGTGGGTGTCTGAACCCTTTCACACACTACATCTTCTAATCGGTCTACTGGTCCTCAGGTCTGTTATGTTGCTGGTGCCAGGCTAATTTTGTCACAGTAGTTTTATAGTATAATTTCAAGTCAAAGATTGTGGTGCCTCCTGCCTTGCCTTTGTTAGCCTGGATTACCTTTGCTATTTTATCTCTTTTCTGGTTCCAGTTAAATTTATGAATAGTTTCTCTAGATTTCTGAAGTATATTAATGTTATAGAACATTTCTTCACTGTTGGTGGGAGTATAGACTGGTACAACCGTTGTGGAAGTCAGTGTGGAGATTCCTAAAAAACCTAGGCTTAGAGGTCTAATTCAACCAGTTGCATATTTCCCAGAAGAATTCAACCATCACACCACAGTAGTATAAGTTCACTCATGTTTACAGTAGCACAATTGGTCATAACTAAATCTTGAAACAACCCAAATGTCCATCAGCCAAGGAATGGACAGAAAAGATGCCGTATTTTTATATACTAGGGTACTACTGAGCTATAAAGAAAGATAAACTGAGGATTTTATACGTAAATGTTTGCAAGTAGAGAGCATACTCATAAATGGAATAAATTGGACTCATATGTGTAAGCACCTTATTGTCTCCTTAGTCTGAGAAATTGAAAGAGGTAATGAGATCCAAAAGATACAATAGATATTGTGAAAGAGAAAGAAACTTCTCAGAAAGAAAGGACAACTACATGGGAAAAGGAGAAAAAAGGAAGGAAGGGACATACATGAAATAGGAATATATATTCTTATATATATTAGCATTTATGTAGAAGACAGAAAGACAGATACACAGACAGATAATTGTACTAATTCCCATTAGTTCATTAGAAGGAACAGTTAGTGTTTATATTGTTTGAGCATTCTTACATGCATATACCTGATAACCTGAGCAAATGCTTTAAAGATCTTGGAAGATAACAATATGCCATGTAATAACCACTGTTAACCTCTTATGTTGTTTTGAAATTCCATTTTTTATTATCTTTTTACTGTTTTTATTATCTTTAAAACAAAAATAACAATTGAGATTTGCATAAGCCAGCAAGAGGAAAATTGCATTTTAAAAACTGAGGACATTCCATCTGAGTGTGGACCTACAGCAGTCACAGAGCTTCTCACCAGCTAGGCTGATCCCACCAAGTCACCTATAAAAGCACAGATGCATGTTCCATGAGAGGACTGTCCCTTTCCAAGTTAAATACCATCAGTGAGCTTCACAGCTTCATTACACAGTTGACTAGCAAGTGGGACTAGACAGATGGGGTGAAATCTTATTAGCAGAACTGATTTTTTAAAAAAAGTCTGTGTTAGTAAAAACTATTCATTTTGCTAAAGTCAGAATGTGCAAAAGGGTAGATCTGAAGATTTAAAATAATAATATATATATTTTGTAAGTAATGACTATGAAGAGCTGGAAAATAGCTTATTTGTGCAGTATACAGATTAAAATATCCCCTAACCCTGAAAGTCCTGGCTTTCAGAGAATGGATCCTCAGCTTTCTCCAGGTACAAAGACACTGCGGTTGTAAAATCACAGCCTCGGACTGACTCCAGGTCTGAACAGCTTGAGCATTTAGTGAGGGAGTTACACTTTGTACGCATGTGAAATGGCAACCATCTGGGTCGAAATCAAATCAGAATCCATATAATGTTCAATTAACCTGAGGTCTCTCTGGCAGTTCTTTTCTGGGCAGAAATTCAATGGGAAGGATTTTCTGGCTCTTGTAAACTTAAGGTGTGTAAATATTCCTAAGTGAGGAGCTCTTCTTCAGAAGAAATGAAACACTTGGCCTCCAATTAATGAAAATCCAATAGCTCAGCCTTCTCTGTTGCTTGGCTCATGGTGCTCACCATGAAAACCTCCCACTGACTTACTGGACAGACTTCTCAAGCTGCCCTTGACACTTGAAACCAGCTACTAACTTTGTGGGAGAGATTCCTTGCATGTGTAGGAAGCCTAGCAGTTTCCCTGGCTTCTGCTTCTGAACTCCAGTGACATTTTCTGGGGTCTGAATTCCCCTGCTTGGAACCATTAGTCTAGGATAAGTATCTCAAATTATATTAGGTCTAACTGCAACTTTCCTTTTTCTGTCTGGTATCCATAGAGTCACTCTAGAAATACTATGTGGGGGGTTGTACCCATGTCACCACCTGCCGCAGTTTCATTACAATAGGTTGATGTATTCTGACTAATTTCCTGTACTCATGCTTGTGGAAGTGATGGAAAATAAGAGCTAGAAACTTACGTGATTCTCACAGTATCTTTAAGACTTGCTGGCTTTAGACAGCTGAATGCCTGCTTGGAATAGGCTCACCACTTCAGTAGTTGCTTTTTGATGAGAGCCAGGAAAGAGAAGGACAGTTCCACACTGCGTTCAGAATGTCTCCCAGATTAGGTGATGCTGCTCTAAAACTCACCCAGGTTTCCTTCTGGAGATCAAGGACTCCAGGGAGTGTCACTGTCTGCATGGGAGTCACAGATGGAGGAGGAAGACAGCCTCTGGGCCGCGGAACAGAAGCTACTGTCCTTTAGCTGGCAGCAATCTCACTGGGCAAACGAGGAGCTATGGGGGACATCATGCCTCTCCTTGTGGATGACCCACACCTTCTTGCCCTGCATGCCATGGGAGAGTCAAGGCACATTAGGGGCAAACACAGTCTGCCTGGTGGGTGAAACTCAGGCTCAGGTCCCAAATGTGAGCGCACTTTCACCTTAGCTGTGAACATTCACAGCTGAGATCTTGGAATCTATGTTGGAAACACTGCTGAGCCCTCCTAGATCTAGGTTGACCAGTTGCCTGACCGCTCAGGCTGGGGGCCACGTGCCCTAAATGCACAATCAGAGTTAGGGGTCAATTAGATCTTCTCCTCATGAAGGTGACAATCAGAATCAGCATGGGAAGTCCAGGCCACAGAAGCAAGGTGGCCCACAGTCACAGGGTGGACCTACCACCTTATCTGCACTGTGATCACTTTTCTAACTGTATTCATCCTATTGGATAGAGATCATCCTTCACCTCCTAGAAGCCTGAAACTCGCCACAGCTCTCTCTTTGGTCATTTTGTAAAGTCTCATGTTCAAATCCAACTGATACTTCCACTACCTTGCATCAAAATAATTTTGATGTCTTCCCACTGGATGAGCAGCAGCTCAAAGCCAGAAAACAGGCCTAATGTATCAGAAAGAAAAATAAACCTAAGGAACAAAGACCTAGAGACGGCGACAGGCTGTCATGCTCACATAATGCACACCTACGTGAACACACACTCTGACTCCCATACACTAAAGCGCAGGGGGTGCATAGCTGCTAAGGACAGGAAGTCAGCAAGTGCCAACCTCAGACAACTCTTGGGCGCATTCAGGCGACTGCATCCATCAGAGTACAAATCCTCCTGGGAAAACCTAGCAAGATCCACACAGCTGCTGCCTCCTCCAGATAGTGCTCACTGCTTCTCTGCTGGTGCAGAGACCAATGCCATCAACTGGCCCTCAAGACGGATTAAATCAGGATCCACCTCTGCAAAGCATCCTCCGCATGTACCAAGTGACACCTGATGACATAAGCTCAGGAAAAGTTAAGTGACATCTCCAAGCCATGGTGGTTAACAAGCAGTGAAGCCAGGATTCCGAATACCTCTGACTTCACAATTCACGTTCTTGGGCTGTGCATGGAGCTCAGTGGGATGGTGCCTGTGTAGCAAGTGCAAGGTCCTGGGTTTGATTTTCAGTACCAAAATAAAAGTAAAATATAATTCATGTTCTTTCCACTTGACTGTGCCACCTTGAGGCCAAGATTGTGTGCATATCAAGACTTATTTTCCCCATCATGGAAAACTGGAGATGAGAGAGATCAACTGGACAATTCATCTCCCTCCTCAAAAACAGGATGATTAACACACAGTGGGAAAAACTTTATAAGTGTAGTGATTCTGACAGTGCTTTGCCATCTGTCCCTCTTTGCTACTGATAGGGAGGTCAGACACACACTAGCACCCAAGAGTAGATGGAAATTAGTGCCTCAGTGTTCAAAAGCTTCAAAGGTATCATTGTTCTCCCATGTGCCAAAAGATTTTTAGCATCCAGCTCTAAATCATCTGTGCCTTCCAGACTCAAACTCAAAGGGGAGAGAGAGAGGAAAAAGGAGGAGGAGGAAGAGGAGAGAACACCTCCCTAAAACAACCCAGAATACTCTGAGCTTGAATTTTTGCTAAGTAACCATGTTCACCTCAGTTTTCCACCTGAGCCCCATAGTCAGCTTGGGAGACATTTCCTAAAAGCAGAGAAAAATAACTTTAACTTTATGTCTGTGTATCTAGCTGTCTTCCTCCCGTCCCGAGCCTTTGCCTTTGTTATTCCTCAAAGGTGGGCAAACTTACCTGCTTCCGACCTTAGTATGTTCACTTCTTTTTGTTTCTGCAAGCTCTAGGGAGCTAAGATCAAACAGTCAGAGATTGGAGGGATGCAAGTTCATACCTAAAAAGCTGATGATCCTTCTGAGAAGTGCAAAGCCCATGCCAACGCCCACTGCCGAGGACCTTGGCTAACAACTGCACTGTGATCAGTGCATCAAAATTGGGCTCCTCATAGGAACGGACCTCAGGGCTCCGGCCTGGACCTCAGGCCAAGCAGTCCCTGCAAGTTTGGGCACCTGCAGCTGTGACTGGCATTGACTCCTTGGGCAGTCTCTCTCCCTTCCCTTCTCTCTTCTCTCTCTCTCTCTCTCTCTCTCTCTCTCTCTCTCTCTCTCTCTCTCTCTCTCTGCATCTTAGCATGTGGAATCCATCTGAATTTTTCTGAAGCCTGCATGGTGCCCTCTGAGCTCCCGCAGCCCAGATCTTCCTGGCTGGTTTGTAAATCACTGGGATAAAGGATGTAGATGGCCTCATCTCACACACTTCTCCACTGGAAAGTCGCGCCATTTGTTGCTAATACACGCTGAGAATCACATTCGAAATGTGATTAAACACCACCAGCCAGGAATGGCCATTATGCTTAACAGACTGATTAGCAGGGGCAGGGAGCTCCGATGTGTGCTCAGGGTAAATGGGACGTTTTAAACTGCACGTGCTGGTCTATCTCCATTTTGTTCTTAGCACAATGGTTTGTTACACATATAACTAATAATGCTAAATGGCGGAATGTCAGACTTCAACCCTTAATAGCCTCATTTAAATTAAATTTGTATTTATTGTCCTTCTAATTATTTTCCCAGCATCTGACCAGGACACTTCTCTTTGCTGTGCTGCAATGAGTATCTCCCTACCACAGAGCTAATTAAAATATGCCAGTGCTGGAGCAGTCAAAATGATTGCTCTAGGGAATCTGCCAAAAGACTTTAAGCAAAAGCCTCATTTTTCTAAGATCCCATTTTGAAAGTAGTTTGGAAACCTCAAGCCAGTCGTTTAGATCGTACATTTAATTATAAGCCCGTCGTGGAGATGACAGCATCCTCAGTAGTTCCTCCTTCTGTACCTCTGTCAGGACTCACATAAGTGCTCTTCTCTTGGATTTCACAAAGCAGCTGCAGGGCACCTCTAAGGGATGCCCTCGCCTTCAACAACCAGTCCCTGCGCTCTTAGAGGGAGAGGTTTTAGCCTGGAGCCAGGGGCCGTGCAGGATGGTAGCACAGCATCCAGTCATAAATAGTGCACCAATGAATGTTACCAAGGGCTCAAGGGCTGGTTCTGGTGCCTCCTCTGAGGCATGCCCTGCCCTCAGTCCTTATGTAGCTGCAGGGAAAGAAACACCTAAGACCAAAAGCACAAGGGCAAGAAGCTTTATTAAAAGTAGGCAGCTGACACCCAGACGCTGAGTCAGGACAACAAAATGTTGGCACCAGTTTGGATTTTATCTCCAGGTGATAGATTTTTTTCAAGTTTCCATAGCAACCACATCACCACATTATTTCATTCCCAGAAATTTTACAAGAATGCCACATATTTGTCATGAGGTTTACATTTCCCAATACTGTTGACCATCTGCTGATGGTCATGGGGCACTGCGATTTAACATGTACCTCACTTCCCAATTTGTCTTAAGTATTTTGTGCATATCTTTATGGCTTGGTTTTTCTCTGAGTGGGTTTGTGGTCAGCTACATGGAACAGGGTTGGAGAATGAGTTTATCTACAATTTAAGAGAGTTTAAGTGATTTTTAAAAGGGAGTTATAAAGAAAAATGGAATCTCCTTGGCTCCATCACTTACAGCATAAGTGGGGTGATGACTTCACTCTGTGGGGACAGAAGAGAGCACAAGGTCTCCCTTTCAGCTGAGAAGAGCAACCCGCCACCCCAGCACACTGCCTATGAGATTCTGTGGTACAGAATGTCTCACAAAGGTTGCTGAAAAGACCTTTGAGGAACTGTTGGTACAGAGCACAAAAGCTTTCTGGGATTTGCAGGTAGGGGAATGAAAGTCAGAATCTCCAGGGCTTGGTCCAGGAAGAGGGCCTACCTGGAGATGAAGACAGCAGAAGGAGGCAGAGCCCTGAGGCAGTGAAACATCAGTGTGGTGTAACCAGCCAAGACCCTAGATCAGGTTGCACCTGCTTTCTGTTTGTTATAAGATAGCCTTTATTTTCTACAGCAGTTCTGGTTCTCAGAAAAATCCATAATATCCTCCAAAGTCTCATGTGTGTGGAAGAATGGATCACAGCATGTTTTGTGCATCAATGAGTTCATCCCCAGATAAACTCAGTACCAGAAGTTGGGGAAGGCTGGATGAGGTCAATGAGGAGCGGCCTGGGAGCCTATTTGCTTGGACCTTGGATTCCTTCTTCAACCTCTGTTTCCTGGATGCTCTGGGATGGGTAAGTGTTTCTCTCTCCAGCCCTCCTCCATGCTGTCTGAAGCCACCCAACCGTAGTCCAAATCTTGAGCCAAAACAAATCCTCCTTTATGTTGTAGATACCAGGTACTGTATCAACAGGAATGTGGCTGATGTGCCCTGGGTCTTGGTATACCTGGTTCTGTTTGTTTGTTTGTTTGTTTGTTTCAATGCAAACCATTTTTAGAGCAGTTTTATCTTCAAAAAGTAATTGGCAGACAGAATGCTCATGTATTTCCTACATATTTCATACTCTTCCTCTCTCTCTCTCTCTATTTACTTTTCCTCTCTCTGTCTCTCAACAATTATTCCTGAGTGGTACATTTGTTACATTGAATAAACCCATCCTGACACACCTCCAGCCCACCATTTACATGGGAACTCTCTCGGTGATGGCCTTTCCAGGTGGCAATGACACTTAATATCACACAAACAATTTCACTGCCATAAAACTCCTTTATGCTCCATCTACTGGCTACTCCCTCCCCTCAGCCTCAGGCAGCCACTATTTCCTTTAATGGCTACAAGGTTTGCTTTCTCCAGAATGTCATACACTTGAGGTCACATGTGTCGTGATGAAAAATCGTTGCTTGTAACTATGTCTAGCTGGGTATTTTCTAATCCACCCTAGTGTTTCTGGCTTTGATGGGTAAGTTATGAGTGGATTTTGTGTGATGAATTAGCATTCAAATTTCCCATTTTACTCTTTGTTTTGTCCCTTCTCTTTGCACTTATGGAATAATTAAGTGTCTTGGAGTCAACAAAGCCTGTTGGCCCTGAAGAGTTGGGAAAGGCAGGAGCAGATGGTTCCACACTGATCTGGCTGGTGCCTGGGCCACACTCTCCACTCATCTCTTGCTCTCCTGAGAGCATCACACCCTCACTCTTCTCATAGAGTAGATGGCAGCCCAAACAGGCAGGTGGGAGCCACAGGTCGTCTCAAAGTATGGGCTCCACATGGGCAAAGCAGCCCTTTGGCTCACTTTGTTGGCCAAAACAAGCAGCAGGACTGAACAGAAGATCAAGTGGCCAGGATGCCTCCCTGGCCTCACCAGAAAGGAGCTGATAAATCAGGTAGCAAAGGAACCACCAGCTGGTCCTACAGCCAAACACAGACAAGCACTCCACAAGCTGATGGGTCCCCAGAAGAACCTGCAAAATACACACAGGGGGAGATTTGATTTACGAGGTGAAGTTATGCTGAGCACTCAGCTCCCAGCTTGGGCCACAATAAGAGGCTGTCACAGGGTCAGTGCTGCTTTTACTGTTACAAGGAATAATAATTAATAAAGGGAGCATGTTCCCATCCAATGGGAGTCATTCCCAGGAGAAAAGACAACCCATGCTCTATGTACACCCATTTTGGCAGGGGTGAGGAGTACTGAACTTTGTCTTCCACATCAGGCAAGTAGGTAGATACCAATGTTTCTACAGTCTTGTTGTCCAAGGTAGATGCCTATCACATGGTCCTGCCTAAATTTAAATTAATTAAACAAAACAAAACAAAATCTAGTCCCTTCTCTGAACCAGCCACCTTGAATTTTCTCGGTGTCACACTTGCTCTTGGCTACCATGGTGATCTGTGCCAGTGCAAAGCATTTGTGTGCCGACAGCACTACTCTGGCCCCTTGGGGAGGCATTCGGCCATCTTCCGTCACCTCTGTGCACTGTGGGAGCACAGGATGTAGGAGAATCCCTTCTGGTATTTACCTGGTGAGTTGGTGTCAGTGGCTTGCATGACACTGGATCTGCCACATCCAGGGTTGACACCACTGTGTGTCCTGGTTCATACTGGAGGAAAAGATAAGGGTAACAAGGGGCCCAGGAATATAACTAAAGGCACATCATGTACTGCCAAAGAACGAGGGTAGCAGCTTTTGCAAATGGGCATGAAATGGCTTGCTAGGGAGCGCTGTCCGCAAACTCCAGGACGCCCTCCCCCCCCCCCCCATGGCTCATTGCTGCATTGAGCTTGACTTTCCCGCGTGCATATCTCTGTGGAAAGAGCCTGGAGTTGTTCCCTCATTTCTTGCATCACGCCGGGACTCAGTCACAGGAGCAGGAAATAATCTGTGTGGAGCGTCGTAAAGCCAGTCTTCCTCACCATGCACATTTTTATTTGTGGGTGGAAGGAAGAAAACAAGGGAGGCATTGCAGGGGAGCCTGGGCACGTAAAACCAGGCTGGAGACCGCTGCTGTAACTCTGATTTAACGCCAGCTCTCTTGCAAGCAAGCTCTCATCTGCTCCCTGCAAATGGCGATTTATGTCTTAATGGCCCAAATGCTTTAACTTCTGCTGTTTTTTTCCCAAATCTAATTCAAATCCATATCCCTGTCTTTAGAATACTACACACTTTACTTTTATTTAGAGATGGCTGCATGAATTATAAAACGTCTCAAACTGAAAAGCAATCATCTCTTAATTTTTGAATTTTATTAGAATAAAACCCTGAACCAACCAGCTGCAAAGTGATGCAATTATTATAATTCATGGAACATGTTCTTGCTGTCTCCGTCAACCTGCTGTCCTGCCCTAGAAAAGAGAAAGCAGAATTACTTAGAGAACAGAGCTGCCTTTCTGTGCTCATTTTTCTTTCCTAATACAGCCTTTGATTTGGGGGAAGATAATCTACTTCTTATTGATATTAATTTTTATTTGACTTTGGGAATTTTTATTCATTTGCTGTTTATGAATGCTGATCACCTATTGAAGCACTTGGTAAAATTCAAGCACAGTTAGTTCATATTTTAGATTTCAATGTGCTTAGTTGCACAGGATGAGCTACTGCTTTTCTACACTAAGCAGATTGCAGGACTGAATGCAGTTCTGTCTCTTTTCATCATGAAAAGATTAACTGGCCATATTTGGGGCAAGCAAACCACAGAATTCACTGTTAACTCACAGAACTCGTGTGAGAAGTCCAAAGTAGTAGCATCTAAGACCCCAGCAATCTGGCTCCAGAAAAAGGAGAGAGAGAATGCTGGGGACTCACCGAGGTGCCTATTTCAGTCCCTGTGGCTGTAATCAAGTTCTAGAAATAGAGCATCCATGGATATTGTCTTGTTCCCAGGCCATTTTGAGGAAAATAAATACGATCCCTGTAGTAGGGTTCCTTTAACCACTAGTGGCCAGGTTCTTTCTCAAGGAAAGAGTCCAGCTAAATGGAAAAGTCTTAGGAGGAGCCCTTGAGGCGACAGTGAATGTCACTGCACAAGTCCGAGTGCCCAAAAACTAGGAGGAGACGGTGGAAATTCATCAAGGAGTCCCAGGCATGGCTTTGAACAGAAGCAGTCACTTGATTGTCTGTACTTATGTGGCTGTAGGCTCTCATTTCTCCTACTTGGGACAAGGGACAGAAACTGTTCAACCCAGTGAAGTGTGCTGGGGGCTCTGCTGCTTCTCCAGCTTATTTTTCATTATTATTAATTTTATTGAAAACCAAATAGCAATGAGACAGCTTCAAAATGCATTACCAGGAGTTTCAGCAATCAATACATTGAATATTGTCATCTCCATAGTGGTTATTCGTAGTTCAAAATACAGACATGATGCATGATATCCTGTCCAAACTCTGTTAGTATAAATCTTTCTTCTCATTGAATTAAGAGAAAGTAGCTGTATATCTATCCTAACTGTTTTGTATATACAGATACAAAATGGTCCTTCATTTGTATCCCCTTTTATTGTTTAGTTTTGTCAGAGATGGGTATTCCATTGCCATTTCAATATTATAGGTACATAATAATATTGTTATATTAATATTAATATAATATATTACATAATATTATTATTTTCTTTAATTATTTAAGTGAATTCTGTGGTTTGCTTACCCCAAGTATGGCCAGTTAATCTTTTCATGACCAAAAGAGACAGAACTACATTCAGCTCTGCAATTTGCATAGTGTAGAAAAGCAGTAACCCACCCTATGCACTTAAGTATATTGAAATCCAAAATGTGAATGAATTGTGCTTGAATTTTACCAAAATAATACAATATAGTCCGGTAGTCCACAATAGTAGTGGGTTATCCACAGGACTGGCAATGTCAGAAGTTGTTGATTTGAGCCTTCCACAGCTCAGCATATTAATATGGTCTCACTCTTCATTACCTCGCTTCTATATTTTCTGCTGGATGGTTAAGGCCAAGATATGCTGCTCCAACTTCTGACGCATCTTCTGTGTTCTTCAGACATTCACTTCACACCCTGTAAATGGCCAGTCAGGAGCATCTGAGGTCCAGTACGTAAGGGGGCCTTGATCTCTCTGGGCCTTCTCGTGCCTGTGGAGGGAAATTTGGCCTTGAAAGAAAGGGAGGAGCTGTGTTAGTCACTTTTTGGTCACTGCTGAGACAAAACGCTAAAGAAGTCATGAGATGCTCTCAGGGGGTGACGAATGCCCAGAGATGAGACACGGCGTAGCCCCCCATGTTGTAGGAGTGCAAGCTCCTCAGAGCGAGGTGATGGGCAGCTCAGAATCCCCTGGTGAGGAGCAATGCAATGCCGTAAAATAGTCTTCCAAACAAGAGGAGAAAAGTATCAGTCTGCAGAGGCATGGGGAAGCTCATCACAGTTCCAGGAGCCCAAAGCCCATATGGCTGGAGTGACAGAGTAAAGAGAGGGGAGGCCTGGCAGGCCACACCGCGCCTTAACATCTTCAGTTGCTAAGTACTGAGTGTTAATTTTCCCCAGTACTCTACCATGGCCCACAGATTCATAGCCAAGTCGTTCTCAAATTTTCAGGGGGAAAAATGACTTTCTTCTTCAAACCCAACCAAAATTTCAAATGTTAGCCCAATCGTTAAATCTGTCCTTTCGGTAATAAGCGCCGCAATAGGATTTCAGGACGACAATCATCTCTTATTTCTGTCTCCTTCTTAAGACAAAATACCCAACGCCCACTCAAAGAAGGAAAGCTTGCTTAGCACATGGTCTGCGGAGGTTTCAGTCCATCATCGAGGGCTCCCAGCCAGGGTGACACATGGCAATAGGGCAAACGCTTAAAGCAGCAGAAGACAGTAAAAGAAATAACAGCAAAAAGGGCTGAGCAAGCCTTATTTCCTCCTTATATTAAAGCAGGCTCTGCACCCCAGGGTGGGTCCTCTGTACCTACACCATCTCAGTGCCTTCCTCTTACCCAGGCTCAGGATGTTTACAGAGTGAGGATCTGGCCCCCTCCTGGATCACTTAGTTAAGCCTCTAAACAGCAAATTGACACAATGCAGCAACCATTCCAGGGGGCTTAGCTGTTCTGAGCTCTGCTGGGACTTGTAGGTGCACATGATGTGCTGGCCATGTCTGAAAGGTTGATGGTGCTGCCCAGGTCTTTCTGATGAACTCTCCTAAGCAGTCCATGCACAGAGGTGGGTTCCATGGCCAGAAGCTGACCTAGAGACAGCTGAGCTTGCTTGCCGGCTCCACAGCAGTTTGAGCTGCTCCACGTGCCACTCAAGGCATCATGCTGTGTCCCTGTTGGAGTGTTCATATTCTCCTCTCTGAGATTGTGTGCCCTCGGCTCCCTCTTGGTCTCCACCTGCAGCCTCCCACCTTGTACAAGCACTTTTGAATTCTTGTCTGAATCTCTGAGGCTCGGTTTCCTTCTTTGGTGTTCCAGGAGAAGCACGTTAAGATGATTCATTGATTTTTTTTTATTTTACCTTTTGCACAGCTTTTCTGCAAAGAAGGAGCATATCATTAACACCACAGGATCTCATTATTTAAAGCAACTTCTGAACGTTTTTAGAAAGTGCTCATATGGCTGCAGTTCCCACCATGAAAGCATGAGTATTCAGGCCTTGGTGGCCTGTTTCTGGGTGGCAAACCCTCAACGTGTGGCATAGCCTCATGGCAGTTTCATGTCTCATTTCCTAGATCTGAAGATGTGCAACATCGTTGTTGTATCCTCGTCAGCATCTATTTATCTTCTTTGCTGAAGGGTCTTTCCTATCCTTTGCCCATGTTTATTCAGATTGTTTTCTCCTGCAGTTTGAGGGTTCTGTACACATTCTGGACATGGGTCCCTTATCAGCTATATTGGCATCACTATCTTCAACAATCTTGGTCTTGTCTCATTTTTCCTCTGTTTTAGCATCTTTTGCTATTACAAACCCAGCTTCCCAGATTACAGCCTAGAAAGAAGTGAATTTCCAAAACAATGCAGAAGTTCTCTTGTTGGTAACAGGCTTTGAGATAAAATGAAAATGAATAATGGCTTTTGTTTTATTTGGTTAGAAGACATCATTGCTGGTCACAACCATGACATGGACCAAAACATCAGAGATTACTCTATGTCCAAGTCAAGCTGCAAGAAGGCCCAGAGAGACTGCCCTCAGCTGAGACCTTTCTGTGTGAGAGTCTCATGAACACAGCCCTGAACTGAAGTCTGCGTGGTTTTCTATTGATAGATCCAGGAAACAAGGATAAAGAACGAGGGAGGCTATCTGTACTTGATATTGAATTCATGAGATAGGAGAAGGTCAAATGAAGGTCAGGAGAAGGACAAATGTAAGTCAGGAGAAAGTCAAAGTAAGGTCAGGAGAAGGTCAAAGGAAGTTCAGGAGAAGGTCAAAGGAAGGTAAGGGTAGTCTGTTCCATTACTGACCGTAGGACCAATGTACATGATAAATCAGAGTACAGGAGGGAGAGTGCCAGAGCATTCATTCCTTAAAGCCATGTGTTTTGATCCTTCTAGGATTTGTGGCTGAGAAGGCTGTCTTTTAATCTCTAACCTTTGTTCTTGCAGTTGGCCTCAAAAGTCCCTTATCTCTGTACCTCCATTTGTTTTATTTATTTTTACTTTTAGTCCATTTTAAGCTAGTAGACATTGATCATTGTGCCATTTCTTCATATTCATCTTGTTTGGCTTTCATTAAGCTTCTTGGACTTGTGAATTCATATTTTTCATCAGATTTTTGAGGTTTTTGTCTCACTTTCTTAAAGAAGAAAAAAAGGAAACAGATATCTGTTTGCCCATTTTATATATACCTCTGGTCAACACCGCCATATCACATTTTCTGAAAGTTTCACAAGAGCTTTAATTCAAAATAATCAACTGTTTGACACTAGGTTTTTTTATTATAATTTATTTTATTTTGAAGAGCAAAAACAAGCAAGAACAAAAATCAGAAACAAAGACAGAAACAGGGCAACATACAACAATACATATGTTACACAGTTTCAAAACAAGAATAACTGATTAACAGTGGTTGATGTATTATCTATTTTCATCATATTTTTATGTAAGATTTGACACATCATCCATGAAATGCAAATTAAAACTGCACTGAGATACCATCTCACCTCAGAACGAATGGCTATCCTAAAGAAAGCAACCAACAACAAACGTTGGAGAGGCTGCGGAGAAAAGGGAACCCTTCACTGCTGGTGGGAATGTAGATTGGTGCAACCATGGTGAAAATCAGTGTGGAGACTCCTTACAAAACTAGGACTGGAAATCCCATTCAATCCTGCGATCAGCTTTTAACAATGCTGAAGTCGCAGTTCAGGGAAGGGCGTCCCTTCCCGCAAGTGCTGGTGGAACAGTCTAATATCCATGTGCAAGAACATGAGCTTTGGTCCCTGCTCTGCAACATACATGGAGAAAAAGTGCAAATGAAAGCTCCGTGGTGCCCATCATTATCATGAAAATTCAAACCATAAAACTGCTTGAGTAAAATGAAATCTTTGGCATGTACGGGCTGTGGTCACTCTCCTCACAGTTATGTGATTTCATAGACACATACGTTTATCTCTGTCAAGCTTTATTACATTATATCTTTAAACAGGCCAATTTATTATATGTCAGCTATGCTTCAATTACCACTTGGGAGGAGAGATTATGCGAAATGAAAAAATCGGATGCAAAAGGCTTTAAAGTGTGATTTCATTTTATATATCTCCCTGGTAAAGTCAGAACTATGGAGAGAAAAGTGAGATCAGCGCCTGTTGGAGCCCAAAGATGGGAGGAGATGGGCCAAGAGCAGGTTAGGGCGGGGCATGTGAAGATACGGGAGCTGTGTTCACTGTCTTGATTTTGGTGTTTCTAAGGTAATGCTTTGCGTCTGGATGTTTCCCCGAAGCCTCATGTGGTCCTCGGGGAGGGCTTTTGGAGGTGGGTAACCCAGACTCTGTGGCTGGCTCACTTCTGGGGCTGTGATTGCGGTACGATTGCAGCACCCACTGTGCAGGCGGGTAGCCCGCATACAACGCAACAGAGGGAGAGAGCCCTGGGCCTCCCCTTCTCCCCCTTTTGCACTTGTTGCCTTTATTGTCTTCCACTGTGTAGCGTTGCCCCTCTGCATGGAGCCAACTGATTATAAACCGAAATCTCCAGAAACTGAGCTATAATAGATCTTTCCTCCCTTCATTTGACAACAATTACTTTTTCTCAGCAATGACATAAAAGTAACTAAGACACTTTATGGCTATATTTGTGGATCAAAATTAATCAAACTGAGCACTAAATACAGGTGCATTTACCGTATGTAACTTTAAACTCCACAACTTATTAGAGACAAAGAGAAAATGGACATACTCTCGTGACAGTCAGATACATACAGAGGTATCACATTGGCCAACAACACTGTTGCAGAGGGAAGGAGCTTCAGAAAACTGAGTTACAATTCACAGCCCTGCGGGCTGAGAACTCGGCACAGCGCACAGCAACGGACCCCTCCAGCTAGATGATGATGGAAATGAGCCCTTTATATTTGCAGTCTGCAACCTGAACAGCTGTCTTTAGTGACTCTGAACAAAGCTTTTGTTGGGATGAAAAAGAAGAGAAACAAGTATTCTGGAACTGTCATGCAGGCTTGGAAATGTCCCTACACTGCCTGACCAACATAGAAAGCATGCTAAAAATAGATAAAACCTGAGAATGCATCTCCTAGCATGGAAACAGCCCTGGAGGGTGAGACTTCTGACACGTTGTTTCTTTTTACCTTTCTCCCACAAGCTGTTCTGAGAAATTTGAGCAATGCCCTTCCATTCTCAGAACTTCAGCTTTGCTATCTATGAAAAGGTAGAGCATAGATTGAAGGATCCCAAGGAGCCTCTGAGGCCAGCTTGTCTGTGATCTCAGTGACCTTGCAAAGCACTTCTCAGCATCACAAAGAGCTACTGAATGTTGGCACTTGGGATGCCCCAGCCAGGGATCAGAAACAAAAGGAAAGCAATGTCAGCTGCTGGGTACATGTGTGAAGTGGTCCAGGAGAGAAGTACAGTCTTTTCTGGAGTCCCCACTGCCCACTGCTTGAGAAATTATGAGATTTTCCAAAAACACTGCAACCCAATCAGTGATATTTTATGCTCAGGGGTGCAACATGCCAGTCACAGAAGCCCATTCCCTGTATCAGACATTTGTCTGATTCCCACACAGCACAAGACAGGAGAATGCACAGGGTCACACTCAGGATCAAGGGAAGAGTTGCACAATGTGGGCCACTCAGGTAGCTTCCCCAAGTGGGACCAAAGATAAATACAGAAGTAGATAGGACCTCAGAACTGGTGTTTATGCATTAACTGCCGTGCCAGTGGGCAGGCAATGGATTGTCACAGCTATGGTGGTACTAGGGCAGCCGAAGCAGAGAGGAGTGTCTTGAAAGACATCTTCATGCCTCTTTAATGAAGACATCACAACACTCACTGCTTGAGTGTTCATAATCTAGAACACTTTTTGGCGTCATTTAGGTCAATGGAGAGATGGCACAGCAATTTCATATAGGAGAGACTGCACTCTACCCTCAGATGTTCACATCCGATCTCCATAGACAGAATTCCAGTTTCCACTCATGTCCAAGGACATTGGCAGACATGCCTACTCTTGGCATGGAAAGGGTTTATTCCATCTGTCTAACAGAGATCTTTCACTCAAAAGTGTCTGCATTTCAAAATAATCACAGAAGGGGAGAAAACGAAAAAATCACTGTCAGTCTTCCAGTATTTTGATGTCATTCAATGTCACCTCTAGGAAGAAAGAGCAACCAGAACACTTGACATGCCACAGCTGTACCCAAGTTGACTAACTACATGTGGTAGTTTTTCCTTCCAGCAAGACATACAAGGAGGATATCCAGAGTGACAGCTGGCTTGGGTGGAAGGAGGGCTTGCCATGCAATTGTGTCTCAGTTGGATAAGAATGTGTCTTTCATTCTCCCTTAATCTATTCTCAATGAGGAAGAGCATTTAGAAAAAAATGAACTCTAATCAGAAAAGCTGATTAACAGAGGAGGGAGAGAAGGAGGGAGAAAGATAAACAGTAAAGGAGATCTGAAAAACAAAAGTCTACTTAAAATCTGTCAAAAGGTGTAAATAATTGTGCATCTTTGTCCTACAAATCATCAGTCCATCCAGCAGGGAGTTAATTTCCAAAATAAAACCAATCTTCCTTGTTATTTTCCAAAATGGTATTACCCCATAGGGTATAACAATGGGTAACAGAAACACACCTCAACTTTTCTACTATAAATTTGTACTTTAGCATAATAGTAGCCAGCGGTGCATCTTGACAGCTGCTCATTCCGGATGCACTTGTGTTTACCCATTTGGTGACAGGAGCTGTGAGGTGTGAGCCCTTGCGCACAAGGGTCAGGCTGGGATTTTCACCCACGTGCTCCTTCATCTAACAGTTTTTGCATATATTTGCCTGACCGTAACCGGGGGAGGAGATGTTAACGGTTCTTCTGCCATAGAAAAGTGTACTTTACCATAATGGAATGTGGGCGTGGCTCATGGCAGCTGGGTCTGGAGACAGCAAGAACCCATTTGTGCATTCACCACCTTGACAGACAGCCAACAGCGAGGAGTATACAAGAGTTCCGAAGAGGAGACAAGGATTTGATTAGGAACCCAATTCAGAGAAGGCGCATGAGAGGCCATGATAATTATGGAGGAAGTCAAAAGATAATCACCAGGATGATGATGTTGGCCATGTAAGCCAAGTTTCCTGTAGTGGAGAAATGGAGAAAGAATCAAGCAATACAGACACAGGGAATGAAGATCTCCCTGATCCAGATGACAAAGAAAATAGCAATCTTGACAAATATTTGACTATTCAAAATGATACAAAATGGCCACACAACCAAATAGAAGGACTGAGTGTTAGAACTACTTCTGAAACTATAATGAGGATAAAACTTACTGGAAGTTCTTTGTAACAGACAAAATGCCACAAGATGTTGAAATGATAAAATACAAGTAAAATGTTCTGCATGCATCAATAGCCATACTAAAAAAGATTATTTATTAGGACATCTAGCTAGTTGAACTGAAATCACTCATAGGTCTCCTGTACTTAGCAGGGCTTTTTCATGGTAATCACAGGAATGTAAAGGACTTATCTATTTAAGACTTCTGGGTATGGACTTGAGGCTTTAGAATAACAATGACAATGAGGAGATTTGGTTTGCTTCAAATTTTCCTGAGGTTTGTTGACAAAGCCACCAACCAAGAAATAGAAAAAAATGGGAGGCCTGGCTTTTTTTTGTTGAGTATTAAAAGTTGAAGTGATTTGCACACCTCTGAGTACATTATTGTTGATGAACACCTTTCAGCATTTCTGATCACTGTATCTTTGGCAGTGTGTTAAAACTGTCTCATTGATATTTGTACCTCAATAAAACAAAAATAAAAAAATAAAATTAATAATGCATCACTAGAAATATTCTGAAGAATAAATATGCAGTATTACACTGCATAAAAATGCAACTTTAACACAAAATTGGCATTATAACTGGAGTTTCCTGTCTAATACTTTCCCAGAGCTTAATTATGAGTTATAGATTCCATACTGTAGCCTCATGAAGCATCTTGGTGCAGCAGCTCATGCCCAGAGGATAGAGGAGAAGCAAAGAAATTTGCATTTTAGATCTACTCATACAGCACATGAGACAGGGAGTCTAACTCCATAGGGCACCCTCAGCTCTAACCATCAAACTGGAACATTTAACTTGTACATGCCTCCTAGAGACAGTGACTGAAAGATCAAATAAAATTCTACTTAATGTTAAGGACTGATAAAGCCATCCCCATCTTGTCTAGTAACCGCTGCTAGAAAATGATTCTTACAGAGATTGTAGCTCCATCCACCACATACAAACTCTTCTGGGAAATAGAGTTGAAAGCCCATGGCTGTAAGGTGTGGTAAAGGGCACTCGGTTGGTGACACCAACACACAAACACATGATTTCCCAAATGGAAATAAAAGAAAGAACAATGTCCCTCTTACTCCTACAGAAACCCCTCAACTTCCAGATAGCTGTTTCATTCATCAGGAGCAGTTAATGGAGTTTTGCTGAAAAATGGCACCAGCTGGCTTCAAAGCCGTTCATTATTTTGAAGATAAAGGATAGAGAGAAGAAAACGGACTGCTTGCTATGCTGGTAAGTTCTGTCCCTGACTTGCATGACCTTGTGCCCATCAGCACGCCCTTCAATAGCTTCATATTTAAAGTCTGTCCACGTCAGAACCTGCTAAGTGAAGAAATGGGCTGCAAGGATATACAGGAGCAGAAAACTCATCACAGAATTGGGCTCAGAATGGAGCCTGCACCTCGTGGAGCAGTGGCTTCCTCCACCCCTGAGCCCTCCTACAGGAGTCTGCAGGTCCAGCTAAGGCATATGGTGAGGGGGTCTTGATCAGCATTGTCTGCCACACCCAAGGATGACCACCATGCCACTCAGCTTCTGCAAAGATGATAATAACGTTCTGTGCTCATCTCCTCCCACCAAACATGGCCCTCCTCTCTGCACACTGTCCCATACAGCTTTGCTGCCATCTCCAGACCCCTTGTGTTCCCAGGATGAGCTGCTCTTCCCCTCTTTCAGCCAGTGGGATTGGGTGAGGCAGGTGGGAGCTCTGGGTCCAGGGTGGACAGGAAGGATGTGGGCTACAGTCCCAATGGCTTCCCGTGTGCACCAGTTCAGGTGTCCCAGGCCTGCTCTGGCCAGTGAAAAAACAGGGCGTCCATGAGCATCCATGGCTGTATCTGATGAGCTCTCTCTCTGGAGGCTATGCTGGCAGGTGTGGATGGCCCTGTCTTCCAACATGTGAGGAAACAGAGTTAAAAGAAGCCAGCACAAAAAGAGTTAGACTCTAGTATACTAGGAGACAGACCAGGAGTCCTGAAGCCGTTCCCCAGCCACTGGGTCTGCTCATCCTAAAGTTGGCACAGTTCCTAGACTGACTGATTTCTTGGCTGCTTTTCATTCTTGTTCCATCTTTCTAGATTTCTATCCTTTTTATTTAAACCAAATTGTTGGTTTGCTGTCATAATCACCAAAGACACATGTTGACACAATCAAACAACATGCCATAGCAAAGTTCAGAGCACACATTAGCAAATTAAAGCTGTATTTGAATTATTATTTTGACCATGATAGAGTAAAAAGATCCAATTTTACTTGTTTTCCTGTCATAAACAATGAGAAAACTAAAGAGAACACAGTATAATATTACCAAGTAGATGATAGATGATAGATGATAGATAGATAGATAGATAGATAGATAGATAGATAGATAGATAGATAGATAGATAGATAGATAGGACAAAATAATTTAGCATATACTGTCCAGTTGTATTTTGCTAAGCTCACAATCCCCTATGTGGAATTATCCTTTCTTTCTTTCTTTCTTTCTTTCTTTCTTTCTTTCTTTCTTTCTTTTTCTTCCTTTATTTCTTTCCTTCATTCTTTTCTTTTCTTTCTTTCTTTCTTTCTTTCTTTCTTTCTTTCTTTCCTTTTCTTCTTTCTTTCTTTGGTACAAGGTCTCTCTATGCAGCATAGACTCATGGTGATCCTCCTGTCTCAGCCTCCCCAGTGCTGGGATTATAAGCATGCGCTACTACACTGGTTTCAGGGCTGGCATAGCACACCCAGGTATCTTGAGCCAACGTGGTATGTGGCACTGGCACTCAAACCCAGGTCCTTGTGCTTGCCAGGCAGGTGCTTAGGCTGCTGAGCTATCTCCCAGCCTGTGGAGCAATTCTTCAGGGTAACAGTGCTTGGCAAAGGGCAAGAACCTGAATGATGACTTGAAATATAACCCCAGATAGCAGTGCAACCTGCAGCACCCTAACGCACCCAGACTGTTACCCTGAAACGCATGCAAGGATGTGGACTCACACTGTGAAGCTAGCAGTGACATCAACTTCATCCTCACTGATGAATGGGTCAGGACTGCATGGCCATTGGAGTGTGTAAGTGTAATCTCTCCATGTGGCAACAATTCCAGACACAGTCACAGGAGGACCTGGGCAGTGGCTTTGGAGCCTCCTAACCACAGCCAGAGGAAGATATGAAGCACAATGATACGAAACTGGGCCACTGAGCATGCACAGTTCTACATTTTAACCTAACACCATAATTAAGCTAAAAACTTACCCAGATTCAATTATTTTGAAGTGTAGGTCCCTGTTCAAAAGACTATTCTCTAGTGCTTGAATGGAAGAAAAAGCTAATAGCTTTCCAGTTACATCAATTTCCCATCATAAGATCCTAGTTCTCATCTTTATCTATCCACTGATTATCAAGCTAGGTGCCTTCACTTTCAGTTCACAAAGAAGAGAGAAATTAGCACCAATGTGTAGGACCCTCCTCCTTGAATTGCCACTTTATAAGTTGAAGCCGCTTAACTCATTCCTGCTTAGGGAAGTCTCTAATAAACCCATTGATCAAGACTTGATCAGAATCCTGTCTTGTCTCCATTTCTCGCGTCCCTGTCCCATGTCTTTGTCAGTCCCCACTCCTCCCCCAGGCGACCTGCGGAGATTGGCCTGCTGGACGGGTCAAGTGGCGCCCATCGTGGGTCTGTTTGGTACGGAGGATCCAGTGAGGGACCCGTCTGAGCAGCGGCTGAGTGAAAGTGATAAGAGATCTGCGCCGTGGTTGCCTGCTGCGACGTCTGAATCTCAGGACACCTGTGTGCCCTGAGAATGCCTTTTTGTGTTTATTTGCAGATCATGAATGGAAAAAGAATTCTGGGACTCCTGACAACATTGCCTTGGATCGTTAAGTGCGGCTTTGAAGATCCCGACGCAGAGAAGCTACAACGATTGCTGTATGAACTGGACTGGACTCTGTGCAGTTGCCTCCCTGTTTCCTGACATTGACATAGCTATGGGCGGGGCAGGGATGAGAGTGGCATTACACTCTTATGCAAAATTGTCTCAACAGCTTGTTAATGATATTCAGTCCTTGTCTCGGTCCATCCAGAATGTACAAGATCAAGTGTTTTAAGAGAAATGTTGTTTTAATGCTAATAAGTCTGGTATTGTCTGAGATAAAATTGTTAAGTTACAGGAAGATCTAATTAAGAAAAGACAGGAGCTGATTGACAGTATGCTTTTGTTCCTGGTCACTTTTGGCCTTGTATTTTCAATAGACTAATGACTTTTGTTCGAGAACAGATAGATTCTGCCTTAATGAAACCCATTCAGGTCCATTATCATAGGCTTGAGATGGCTGATCGGGATAGCTGTGATGAAGTTCACCCTGCCTAATATGAGGCAGAGGTGACCATCTC
>PVKA01035518.1:0-22553 GCA_004027165.1 Ctenomys sociabilis
TGATACCATGCACAATATAATTTTAGTTTCTTTGAATTTACTTAAACATGTTCTATGAAATAATATGTGGTCTGATTTGGAGATGGTCCCATGTGCAGCTAAGAAGAATGTGTATTCTGATGTTGTGGGTTGGAATACTCTGTAGACATCTGCTAGGTCCAAAATTTGGCTCAGCTGCAATATTTCTTTGCTGTACTTACTTGTTGTGTCTATTACAACTGTATTAGTACTCATTTGAGCCAAAATTTGGCTCAGCTGCAATATTTCTTTGCTGTACTTACTTGTTGTGTCCATTACAACTGTATTAGTACTCATTTGACTTTTTCATATCCATAGTTGGGTACACTGGTACTTGTTGCATATATACTTAGGACTGTTCCCTTTACAAGGAGGTGGTGACCTTCTTTATCTCTTACTCAGTCTGTACTTCTCAACTCCTTTTTCTGGGTCTCTGTTGCATAGTGTTTTATTCTATCCTTTGACTTTCTGTCTATGAATTGCTTTTTGAATTAACTGTGTTATATGTAGCATATTGTTGGGCCTTGTTTGTTGATCCATTCTTCAATCATTTTGTCTCTTTAATGTATTGAGATCATTTACATTTATGATTATAACTGATATATAATTGTATTGACTTATCATTGTCATGTTACTATTCCTATTCTTGCTTCCCTTTTTGTTTCCTCTGTTCAATTACTTGCCTTGCCTGGATTCATTCTGTTGAGATTAATGGAGCTGTAGTTCTCATTGACTCTTTCAAAAAATTTTGGATTGCTGATTTGGTGACCATAAATTTCTTCAGATGTTCTTTATTATGGAAGTATCTTATTTCTCCATTAGTTTTGAAAGATAGTTTTACAGGTATATCATACTGGGTTGGAGGTTGTTTTATTTTAGGCCTTGAAATACTTAAAGCTTTCTTTTAATGTTTGTGTTATGAAGTCTTCTGTGATGCAGATGAGCTTTCCTTTATATGTAATTTGTTTTTTTTTAATACTGTGTTCTTGGATTGAGTTTCTTAAATCTTGTCTATTGTATGCCTTGGCGTAGATTTTTTTAGTCATAGCTAATTGGAGTTCTGCATACCTCATCTATCTATATGTTAGATTTTTTGCCCATGTTTTGACTGTTATTTCTGTGAACAGATTGTTCATGTCATTTGTGCTATCCACTGTTATTTCATTAACTCTGATCAATCTTATGTTATTCTTTTTGGCATCTTCTAGCAGCAGTTTGATAATTTTTCATGGTCCTATTCTATTGTTAAGAAATCCTTCTTTGCATAACTAACCACAGATTTGTCTTCTATATCTCATATTCTGTCCTCACATTCGTTCATACTGCTGTGTATACTTTTAGTGGAATTTTTAATCTCCTGAGTATTTGTTTGAGTCTTTTGTGGATTCCATTTTTTTTCCTGTTCTGAGTGTTCATGTTTTCAATCATTTTTTTTCTAAGCTCCTCTATTTTTAAATCTGTGTATGCTCTGGAGTCACAAAGCACATCTTTCACTATGGTGACCATCTCTAGCTGCCTGAGAGATTATTTCTGATTTGATTTTTCTCTAGAGCCTCGTCTGCTTTATAATTTCTGCTGTTACCACTTCATAGACTCCAAAAGGGTAGTTTTCAAATTGTTCCACCTCATTGCCCCCTGTGTTTTCCTTTGGTGATCTGGAAGTATGTTCATTCTTGCTTAAATATTTCCTCTTATTTAAGTTTAATTCCTGGGTTGATGCTTGTAAATTGATTATAGCAGGTAACTTAATTGCTAGTATTTAAAACCCTAAGACATGACCACTTCTCAGAGATGTCTTCCAAGTATAGCTGGCTTTTGGGTTTTGATTCTGTTGTAAGATCCTACCCATTCAATTTATTGGGGATGAGAAGTTGCTACCTATTTGGCCTACCTCTTTGGCACTAGTGTGTAGTATTTTTTATGACCTTTATACATTCTCTATCTTGGCATACCAGGAACAATGTCTATCAGAACAATTATGGCACTTTGACTAAGGTACTACTGTATCTTATAGTGCCATCAGGAATAAAAATAGCATCCAGTGCAGCCTAGAAAATGACAAACTGGTAATTTGATTTGCCATCAACCACATGAACTATATTTGTGGTTATATAACAAAATCTCAAACAGCAAATTGTGTATAGTAAATATGCCTTCAACATGGCATATTTAGCCTCAGTGGAGAAATATTGAAGGATTTAGGGGGAAAGGTAGAGAAATAGAAGAGGAAGAAATTAGAATCAAGTCTAGAAGACAAAGGGAAACTGGTAAAGAAGACAGAAGAGGAAGAGAAAAAAGAAATAAAAATAAGAACAGAATGACAAGACATCTAAAACTATTCACACAGAAAAACAAGAACAGTCAAGAAAAAAAGAAGAAAATTTGTCCACTTCAGGTTGTGTCTCTGCTGAAACAGAGTGAGCAGGCAGTTCCCAGAATCATTTTGACTAATCCCAGCAAGCCACCTATAGATTTACAGGGAGTGGTGGATAATCCCCGCAAGCCTGTACCTTTAGTTCCACTGAAGTTCAGGCTGCTTTCTGGCTGTGAGGCTGGAGCCAGATTTACTTAGCCTACAACAATCTGTATGCCTCTTGCCAGCTTGAACTCAGCTCTTTGACCTCCTTCTAATTTGAAGTTGGTTCTGCCTCACCCTGGCACTGGGAACTTCCAGATGGAGCCAGCCCACAGCTTCTCTGTGTTCTGAGCTCTGTTGGCTTTTCTCCAAGATGGCTACTGGCCAATCATTTCCTTTTTCTGAAGGACATGTGAACCCAAATAACACACACGCCACTAAACCCACTGTATCCATCCCACTGTTGTGTTTCTCCATGAAGTGCTATATATTCTCCAGTCCCTGTACATTGCAGGTTCAAGTACCAGACCCATTCATTGAGACAGGGCCACCTCCGTCTTCATTAAAGACTCTCTTTGCTTTGTCTTTGGGCTCAAATTCTCACTTCAGATCTTTTCTGGGTCCAGGGGACCCACTTCACTCCTTCTCTTCTTCATGTTGCTGTAGTCTAGTGTCTAGACACCAAATCTCAATGAGGCTATACTTCTGCTATTCACCACTACACTGTCTTCCCAGAAGTTCAATGTAATGTTTTTAAAATACAAGTACATTTAAAACACCCAGAAATACTTTCATATTACCTGTTTCTCATTTAATAAGAATTTCAACTGAACACAATGGTACTCATCTATAGTCCCGGTACTTATAGAGGCTAGGGCGCAAGAAATATAAATTTTGGTTCTTCCTGCACAACCTCATGAGACCTGACAAAATACATAATTTTTTTCAAGGGTGGGTGGAGCCTGGAGATGTTGCTGCAGATGTCCTAGCATAACCCTAGGTTGAATATCCCATACCAAAAACAAACCCAGAAATTTTTCACATGTGTATGATACATCAAAAATTTAAGTATTATCAAATAAATGCCATTGTTTGGAATTCTGTCCATAATTTATTTATCACTTAGTATTTTCTTATTTCCTAAAAGGACCCAAATTAAAAATACAATAAAAATATGTATGTGCATTATCAGATAAATATGAAAATATAAGGATAATATACTGAGCTGTGTATAAATACATGGCTGTTCTGACATCCAAGGCTAAAAGAGAAACAAAATGAATTCCAAAGCTTTCAATTTCTGAAAAATGGAACAAAACACTTTCTTGGTTTTTTTGTTTTGTTTTTTGGGATACCAGGGATTGAACTCAGGACCTTGGGCTTAGCAGACAAGCACTTATTCCACTGAGCTATCTCCCTGGCCCCCATTTTCTTGGTATCCTTATTCAACAAAACCACAAAATTTTAAGTGTAAAAAATTAATTATTTTTTAAACAGTAGAGAGATTTTGGGGCAATATTTTTATGCTTTGTCTTTTGTTTTCTCCTGTCTTTATATATGTTGAACTTACAAAGTATCCTAGCAAAAAGCTGCTTGATTATGGTGTGCTCATGCTAACTTATAATATTTCTATCTTTTACAGTACACCCCTGATCATGTAGTGGGACCTGGAGCAGACATTGATCCCTCGCAAATAACCTTTCCTGGATGCATTTGTGTCAAAGCACCCTGTCTCCCTGGAACTTGCACCTGTCTCCGCCATGAAGATACCTACGATGACAATTTGTGCTTTAAACACACAGGTTCAAAAGCAGAGTATGCCAAGCCTGTCTTTGAATGCAATGTCCTGTGCCAATGTGCTGACCACTGCAGAAACAGAGTGGTCCAACGGGGTCTCCAATTCTACCTGCAGGTATTCAAGACAGATAAAAAAGGCTGGGGGCTTCGTGCCTTGGAACTTATACCAAAAGGAAAGTTTGTCTGTGAATATGCTGGTGAAGTTTTAGGATTCTCTGAAGTACTAAGAAGGATTAACCTACAAACAAAACATGACTCAAATTACATTATAGCCATTAGGGAACATATTTATAATGGACAGATAATGGAAACATTTGTTGACCCTACCTATATAGGAAATATTGGAAGATTTCTAAATCATTCTTGTGAGCCAAACTTGTTGATGATTCCTGTCCGAATTGACTCAATGGTACCTAAATTAGCACTTTTTGCAGCTAAAGACATTTTGCCAGGAGAAGAACTCTCCTATGACTATTCAGGAAGATTTCTTAATCTAGCAGACAGTGAAGACATAGAAAGGCCAGATAATGAGAAACTAAGGAAACCTTGTTACTGTGGTACTAAACTCTGCACTGGTTTCCTGCCTTATGACAGTTCATTATACTGTCCCTTAGAAGAGCCAAACATCAATTAGAAATTCTCCCTGGAAAACAAGAGGGAACCAAGCCTGTGTGGCTGCCTGGCTTCTGGGTTCACCTTCTGAGAACAATTCGTGCTCCGGTAATTCTGCTCTGTAGTGAGCACTGTTCCCCTCCCTGTAAGGGAGGTGAGTTGTCCACCAATAGCACTTTCTCCCTATTATAATAGAATTCTCATTTTGTTCTGGGTGTGTGACTACCCAGAATACTTACTTGCTTATTTATATGTGACTTAAGTGATTTGTGCTCTAGATAATGAGATATAATCAGAATTAGTGTGTGCTTTAGTGGAGGTAAGTTGTCCTTCCTTTAAACTGGAGTGCATACATGATGGCTGGAATGGAGATAACAATTCTGGACTTCAGGTGATCCTGGGAAATGGAAATATTAGCAAATCAACAACACAGAGCAGAGTGTAGGTCTCTGGTACTCTAGAAATGCTGCTGGACCTGTTCAACACTTCAGGGCCTTCTTTAAAGAGAAATTCTGTGTCCCTTGTTTAAACTAGTTACTTATACTGAAGCTAGTCACAATTCAAATAAAGCCTTGTGACTACTTACCTAAGCCCCACTTCTATCAATTATAAAGCTGGTACTCTTTTTTCCTTTCTGACTCCCACATCTTATTGATTTCTAAACATCAGTTAAGAAAAAGTCATGATTATCACTTCCTAAAACCCTAATAATAACATCAATGTCAAAAAACAACTATAAGAATAAGCCCTATCAGAGTTAGAAAAGAAAACAGATTGTAAGGTTTCCATCATACACTGCATTACTGCAAAGCTTGTGAAGTCATGCTTCAGAACACTTAAGACAACCTTCCTTCATATATTAATATCAAGTAATGTTGTCATCAACATAGGAGATGAGAGTTTTATAACACATTTAAACTTCTGAAGAAAAGATCTCTAACTAGCTTCCTTAAAGCAAGAGTGTTGCAAAACTATAATTTCTATGGTTTAATGAGACCTTCTGAAAGAAAAACAATTGAGTCCCTTTAGTAGTATTTAATAAATAATTCCATTTCTTCTATAACACTATTAAGCCTTGATGTTTGGCATTTAACAATTAAACCATACAAGCCCAGCCAGAATGTTCAGCAGATTAAAGCACCTGCTTAAGCAGGCTCAGCGACCAGGGTTCAATTCCTGGCCTGCACTGCTGGCCCTACCCCTGGGATGTGCTGAGGCAAATGGTGTGCCTCTCATCCCAGTGCTTAGGAGGCTGAAAATAGGGGATCACTATGAATCAATCCTATCTATATGGTGAGACCCTGTAGACCCTGTACTACATTTTAACATCTTTTCTTACCCGCCCCCCCACACCCCAGAACCGGGGATTGAACTCAGACCCTTGTGCTTGCCAGGGAATCGCTTATTCTATTGAGCCATCTCCCCGGCCCCATAAATACATTTTTAAAAAGTCATACAGATCCATATTGTGTTAAACACCTTATTTCTGTGTAATATCTTAAGTATGTTAGTTGTATACTGTTAATCAGCAAAATGTATGGTTTGTAAATTCTGATTCTTTTTAAACAAAAGGTAGAGTACTCAAAAAATACTTCAGACTACAAATACACAATGTCACAATTTTCCTTCAGGCTCATTTTTCCTTGGCAACCTTCCTGTCACTTATTTTCTAAAAATCCATTTGTTTTAAATTTTATTTAGTTCATTTTTACCTAAAAATGTATAAATGCCTAAGAACAATTCACTTTTAGAAGGCATATTTCATATATATAATGTACTTGGTACATGTCTCACTGTGCAGCTCAGACTCAGTAATCCTCCTGTTTTCAGCCTCCCCAGCACTGGGATTACAGGTGCATGCCACCATGCCCAGACTCAATAGCTGGTTTAGCATGCCTGGAGCAAGGGTGTGGGTGGGATTGAGTCCTAGTCTCTGTGCTGCCTAAGCAGGCACTTAGTCCACTTAGCTATTTTGCCCTATTTCATATATTTCAAAGGAAAAATATATTTAAAAATTTTAGCAGGGGAGCATATCTTGCTCATTATCTTATTGGCTTCTTTCTAAAAATATAAAACCCATCACAGTACATTTTGTTTTATGAGTCTTAAGCTTATCTTATCATAAAAATTATTTCTGAAACTTATTTTATAAATGTACACTTGCGAGCATTCTCAAGTTGGGTTTAAGGCAATTCTGGAAAGTTCCCTCATGGATCCCCAAAGAAGAGCAATGATATCAGGTGTATCAGCTGGTATTACCAGTGGTCACTTTCATCTCTGTAACATTGGAACTAATTGGTTTCTCAAATCTACCTACCTACTGACTGTTGTGGTGACCCTGTTATTCAGGAGCCAGTTCATTTATATACGAACTTCCATCTACTCACTACATGTCACTTATTTTGTTTGCAATACGTAATACATTTGTGCACTCCAAATTTGTATAAGACAGTTTATATACCTCACTCCAAAATGACCTTTCTTCTTACAAGTTCTAGCACATGGGATACTTCAACAACAAGGAAATGTTCAGAATGAAAATATTTGGCTTGTGGTCTCGTTCTAGAGATAGTGCTTTTTTCACTCGATAATGAATATCGCTGTCAGTGATCCAGAGATATTTACTTTGTCAGAGGGAAACTGACTGAGGACCATTGGAAGTTTGATCTTCATGCACTATTATATTCTTAACTAACACGTAGCACTAAACATGACATTCCTAAAATTAATTTAGTCTATTTTTATGGCTCTTGTCTAGATGTCCCCTCTAAAGCCTCATGTAATAATAGGTGGGCTTTTCAGAGGTAGCCGTACCTAAAGTGTGTGATACTATGGAAATCAGTAGGAGATTCCTCAAAAAAACTAGGAATGCAGGTCTGATTTTACCCAGCTTCCAGGTGGGTATATTCCCAAGAAAATTCAAAAACACTGGGCTGCAGAGATAGCTCTGCAGACTAAGCGTCTGCCTGGCAAGTGCAAGTACTCGAGTCCGAGCCCTGGCACCACATGCCTTGCAGGCCCCAAAACTGGGCATGGTGATGCCTGCATGTAATCCCAGAAGCTGTTTCTAGAGGCTGAAATAGGAGGATCACTGCAAGTCTGAACTGCATAGCAAAACCCTATATCAAAATAAATAATTTTTAAAAATATTGTACCACAATGAAACATATGTACCCATGCTTATAGCAACAAAGTTGTTTCCAAGGAGAAAAAATGCCCATCAATGAGGAATGGATTAAAAAAATCCAGTTTTATACAATGGAGTACTCCTGAGCCATAAGGAAAGATAGACTTGAGACTTTTATAGGTAAATGCATGCAACTCAAGACCATACTTACAAGTAATGTAAACCAGAGACGCATGTGGAACCATATTGTTTGCCTAAATGAGAAGCTAAAAGAGTAAATAAGACCCAAAATATACAATTCTTGTGAAGTGGGAAGAAACCATTCAAAAGGGACATATATATACATTATATATATATATATATATATATATATATATATATATATATATATATATATATATATATATATAATGTATACAAGGTACTTCAGATACTTATACTAATTTCTCTTATTTCATTAAAAAGAAAGGTTTATGCTAATATTGTTTGACAAATGCTTATATGTTGTACTCTGAGTAACTCATTCACAGATAATAGTATTCAATGTATTAGCCATTGTCACCCTCCTATTACCTTGTTTTGAATTTTGGGGTTTTTTTTTCTTGAAAAAAAAAATGTGGCCAAATAGCTCAGTGGATTAAAGCACCTACAAGCAGATGAAGGAGCCAGGGGTCCAATTGCAAGGCCTGCCCTGCGGACCTGCCCCGAGAGCACACTGAGATGGCAATTGAAACTGGGCGTGGTGGGGTATACCTGTAATCCCAACTTTTGGGAAGCTGTAAACAGGGGGATCACTACAAATCTGATCTCGTAGTGAAACCCTGAACATCCTGTAGACTCTTCCCTAAAAAATATAAAAATAAATAAATAATAAAATTAAATGAAGTGTATGATGCTGGGATCGGAGATGCAGTGCTGGGGGGGAGTGTAATCTAGGCAGGGTATAAAAGATGGAATGAGACATGTCACTCACCACTTGCTACTTGGATTCTTCTCTGGCGGCTGTTTCTAGAAGCAGAAGGCCACCCTGCCTTGGAGCCAGCTGATTATGGACTAAAATATCTATGAACTGAGCTAAAAATAAACCTTTCCTCCTTTGTATGTCCATTATTTTGTCTTTGCAACAAGAAAAAGTAAGTTAGCTATTCTAACCCCTCCCCTCACACACACCCCGTGCTGTGGTTGAACTCAGGACCTTCACAGTGAGCTTTGCTAGCCCTTATTTTCTATTTTAAAACAGGGTTTCACTAAGTTTCTAATTTGTCCAGGCTTGGCTTAAATTAACAATGCTCAGGGCTCAGTCTCCAAGAGCGATGAAACTACAGGCACATGCCATCCTCTCCACTTGTGGCATAGATGTATCATACTGTTTATTTTTATTATTGTATGAATTTAAGAGATGGAATAAAGATAATGCAGTGGTAAGTAGTTTATGTGATAAAACTAATTAGTTTTCTGTGATAACATATGCAATACATATTTGAATATGCTATATAAATTTCATGATTTATTTCACCTGTCTCAGCACAGTGAAGATTTCTCAAGTCAAAACTGATTTTTAAAAAGTTACCAGCACATGAAGGCACATACGTATAATCCTATCACTTGGAAGGTAGGGCAGGAGGATCACCACAAATCCAAGACCATCCTGAGCTACATAGTAGTTTCAAGACCAGCCTAAACTACACTTATTTTTGCCTCAAAAAAAGAAAATGGCCATGGAAAAAAACTGTCAAAGAGCTAAACTAAAAAAAAAAAAAAAAAAAAAAAAAGTCTCAAACAACACTTATGAAAATCTTGTTTATAACATCACAAATTATGACTTTGTTTAAAGACAAAAATTTTATAGAAAAGATAATTTCTGAATCAACTAGTTCATTGCTTTATTATTCATCCAAACATTAGCTGAGTTGGATGCCCAGGTATGAGTAAAAACAATTAAATTTAGACATATTCAGTGCTTTTGTGAACTTTCAGTCACACAGAAACCAAGGATTTATACATGGTTTTCTTTTTTTTATGAAATTATTTTATTTATTTATTTAATTTTTTGGCAGAACTGGGGATTGAACTCAGGCCCTTGTGCTTGACAGGGAAGCACTTATTCCACTGAGCCATCTCCCTAGCCCCATGGTTTTCATTTTTGTGGTTATGAAGATATTTTCATCCAAGTAGCAAAATAGTTCTTTCCCATCTTGCAAGATGGTGAGCAAAAAAACTGAAAACCCAGACACTAACAAGAAGAAACCTGAAGCCCAAGAAGGCTGCTTGCCAATGATACTGGTAAAAAGGATAAGGTGAAAGCAAAAAAGTCCAAGGGGCAGCCCCCCCTGCAGCTGAAATCCTGTCCTGGTTAGAGGAATTGGTAGATACTTGCAATCTGCTTTGTTCCAGAAAGGTTTTGTACAAAGCTATTCCTCAGCTCCAGGGCTACCAGCAATCCATTTTGCTCTGATAAATGGAATTTGCCCTCATAAATTAGTGTTCTAAATTTCTTACTAAGAACATAATTAAATAACTGATACATTTTTTAAAAAGTAGGAAAATGACTTGCAAGTTTTAAATGTTTCCATATATTGCCTTTTTTTTGTGTGTGTGGCAGAACCAGGGACTGAGCTCACGCCCTCGTGCTTGCCAGGGAAACACTTGTTCCACTGAGCCACCTCCCGGGCCCCCATATATTTTCTTTTAATTCTACTGAAAGATGTCCTTGTGCTTTGATGTCTACAAGGAAAGAAGGAATTAAGTTCCCTGGTAAGCTTTTTATATGCAAATAAAGTAATGAATGTAAAATTACTTATGAGGTTACTTTATACTCCATGTATTATTTTATTCTGTATTTCCATCTTTTTCTTAGCACACTTCCTCAGTGTGCAGATTTTCTTTCTTCTATCCCTTCCCTACAATGTATTCTTCATTTTTGAAGATTTATTTATTTCAAGATGATCACCAATCTTTTTTTAAAGAGAAAAAAAAGTGAAAGAAAATTTCAAACCTAGATAAAGAAGGGTAACAATGGTTAATATATTAGATATTGTTAGATTTAAATTAGTTACTCAGAGTACAAGATACAGGCATTCAATTATCCAAACTTTACTTTTCAATGAATTAAGAGAAATTAGTAGTTAAACATACATATTTTTTTCCTTCCCTTCTTCATCTCAGTTTCTCTTTCGTTTGAAATATTTTCTTCCACTCTACAGTATTTATTGTACATTTCGGATCTTATGTACCCTTTCAGCTTCTTATACTAGGGAGACAATATGATGTTGACATGTGAGTCTATTTTATATCACTTAAAATTATGGTCTCAAGTTGCATCCATCTACCTATAAAAACCTTCTCTTTCTCATTTTTTATGGCCGAGGAATACTCCATTGTATGAAAATGCCACATCCGTTTTATCCATTCCATGGTTGATGAGGATTTGGTTTGTTTCCAAGAACTAGCTATTACAATTGTGCTGCTATATACATGAGTACACATATATCACTGTGCTACACTGTTCTTATTTCTTCCAGGAAGATCCCCAGTAGGAGAATAGCAGGGGAGAAATGGACCTCCCATACTAGTTTTTTGAGGCATAGCTACAGTGCACAGTGGTTGCACCGGTCTATACTTCCACCAACAGTGGAGGAGCAGTCTTTTTTCCTTTTGTTATGGACCAATTTCATGGAATCTCAGTGCTGTTTTAATTTGGATCACTCAAGTGACTAATATTGAACATGTTCCGATTTCTAGGATGCTATTATTAAAGCTGTTGTTTCCCTAATTTGTCACTTTTGTTATTTGTGCACAGGAAAACTATTGATTTTTGAGTGCTGATTTTATATCCAGCTATGGTAGTAAATTTCTTATTAACCTTGGTAGTTTTTTGGTGGAATATTGGGGGTCTTTTATGTAAAGTATCATGTAATCTTCAAATAATGCTGATTTTTAAGAATTCCTTTTATTTTTTTCTCTTGTCCAATTGCTCTGGCTAAAGGTTCTATAACTGTTCAATACAAGTGGAGACATATTTTCATATATTTATTTGCTATTTCTATTTCCTCATCTGAACAGTGTGTATTTATTTTTAATACTTTTATTGAGAAACAAACAGCAATAAGACAGTTTCAAAACCAATTAGTAGGACAGTTTCAATAATTAATACATTGCATATTGTTGTGTTAGTGGTTATTCGCTGTACAAGATGCAGACATGATATCCTGTCCACAAACACTATTAGAACAAATCTTTCTATTCATTGAACCAAGAGAATGTAGCTGTGTATCTATCCTGTTTTGAATATACAGATACAAAATGGTCATTCATATGTATCCCCTTTTTTGTTTAGTTTTGTTAGAGAAGAGTATTCCACTGTCATTTAAATATTGTAGGTGCAATGTTTTTGTTTTTGTTTTTGTTTTGGGGAACTGGGGATTGAACTCAGACCCTTGCACTTGCCAGGGAAGTACTTATTCTACTGAGCCAACTCTCTGGCCCCATAATTTTTTTTCACTAATTTCTTGAAGAAAGTTACCTATTTTATATTCCAACGGATTTAATGTTTGTGTTTTAATATTTAGAACTTTGATCCATTTTAATCTTCAACATATGCAGATGGCCCAGAGAGATAGCTCAGTAGAATAAGGGTTTGTCTGGCAAGCATAGGGCCCTGAGTTCAATCTCTGGCACCACAAAAAAAAAAAAAAAAAAAAAAAGAGAGAGAGAGAGAGACAGTTTTCCAACACCATTTATTAAAGAGGCTTTCTTCCAGTTAATATGTTTGACACTTGTCAAAAAAAAATAAGGTGGCTGAGGGCCAGAGAGATGGCCCAATGGAATAAGCACTTCCCTGACACGAGCAAGGGTCTGAACTCAATCCCCAGTTCCTTAAAAAAAAAGTGGCTGAGTATGTCTGTAATTGTTTCTGTATGTTCTAATCTGTTCTGTTGATCTTCAGGTCTGTTTTTGTTTTGTTTTGTTTTTATGGTGCCATGCTGTTTGGTCACAGTTGATTTGTAGTATAATTCTAAGTGGGGAATTGTGATGCCCCTGCCTTGCCTTTGTAGCTCAGAATTCTCTTCACTGCTCTGGATCTCTTCTACTTCCAAATGAATCTTAGGATGATTTTCTCTCTGTGAGATATGCTGTTGGAATTTTGATCAGAATTTAATTAAATCTGTGTAAGTTTTGGAAGCATAGCCATTTTCACTGCATTTCTTTTTTCTACCCAAAGCAAGAGATATCTTTCCATTTTCTGATATTCTCTTTGATCTCCCTTTTCAGAGTTCTGTAGTTTTCAATGTAGAAGTAGTTTTCAGTATAACACCCTTTGTTAGATTGCTTTGTAGATATTCCATTTTTGGATGCTATTGAGAAAGCTGCTGTTTCCATTATTTCTCTCAGTAAGTTTGCTATTTGTGTATAGGAAGACTATTGATTTTTGACTATTGACTTTATATCTGGGTATACTACTGAATTTCTTATTAACCTTAGTTTTTGATGGAGTTTTGGGGTCTTTTATGTAGAGCATCATGTCATCTTCAAATAATGGTAATTTAAATTCTTTCTTATCACTGTGCCTTTTTTTCTTCTTTGTTTCTTTCTTTCTCTTGTCCAACTGCTCTGACTAAAGGTTCCATGACTATATTGAATAAGAGTAGAGGCAGTGGATATCCTTGTCCTATTCCTGATTTTAGAGTGAAAAAAAGACTAGTTTTTGTCCATTTAGTATGATGTTGACTGTTGGTTTGTTACTCATGGCTTTTGTCAGGATTGAGACCATTTATTCTGATTTTTCTGTTGGGTTTTATCATAAATTGGTGCTGGACTTTGTCAAAAGTTCTTTATGCATCTACTGAGATGGTCCTGTGGGTTTTGTCCTTGGCCCTGTTAATATGGCATATTACATTTGCTGATTTGCACATGCTGACATTTCTCTTTATCCCTGGAATGAATCCCACTTGGTGATGGTGCATACTCTTCTTGATGATTTGCTGCACTCTGTTTGCCAGCATCTTATTGAGGACTTTTGCATCTATATTCTTTAGGGAGATTGGCCTGTAGTTCTCTTTCTTAGTTGGATCCTTATTGCCAGGAAGTACATCAGCATCTTGACAAAGCTGTTCTCCTTAATGTGCCCTCTGGTCTTTATGATAAAATTAAAGAGATTATGAGAAAGGGGCAGAAAAGAGAGTATGAGCTTACAGTGCAGACTTGTGATTTGCTTCAAGAAGAATTCCCACCAAGAAGTAGTGGTGCTGGGCTGGGGAGATAGCTTAGTGGTCTAAGTGCCTGCCTGGCAAGTGCAAAGACCCAAGTTCAGTTCCTGGTACCACATGCTGTGCTGGCCATGGAACCTGAGGCATGCTATGCCGGCCCTGAAACCAGGGCCTTAATCCCATTGCCTGGGAGACTGAGAAAGGAGGACCACTATGAGTCCAATCTGTGTAGTGAGATCCTGCACCAAGTATAAATAATTAAATAAATTAATAAAAGAAGTAGCAATACTTGGAATGAAACCCATGGGATATTAAGATAATTTTTTGTGTTTTTAAAGGAACTTGAAATCTTTTAATTTATAAAATTTAGAAATCTTTCCCTAGTTCTGTCATCAATTTATATACAAATATATATCTTACTTTTGAGACAGAGTATTTTTGTTTTAAGCTTGCCTCAAATTTGCTATGTAGCCCTGACTAGCCTCAATTCAGTATCCTTCTGCCTCGCCCTCTCTGAGCTCATGTATCTTTTTTTCCTTTCTTTAATCTGCCCAATAGAAACTTTTGTTTTTCAGAACACAATAGTATTTTATCAGACAAAGGTAAGTTTTTAAATTTTCAAAATCTTAAGAGATTTGTCAGAGTATAGACTTCTCAGCATGTCATTTAAAATGAATTGTTGTGATACATTTTTGTTAGTCATTTATTACTTGCCAAAGAGCAAATGGATTCCTTCCCTATTTTAATTTTTTTTTTTTCAATTTAAAAAGTAGTGTCTCTTTACCAATATATTTCTACTTTGGTTGCTAGTTAAATTCCTTCCCTAGGCTAGGTGTGGTGGTACCAACACTAGAGAGGCTGAAGCAAGAGGATCTGTGTGAGTTTAAGGCCTGCCTGGGCTACAGAGTGGGTTCAAGGCCAATCTTAGCTGCATAGTGCAACCTTATCTCTAAATGAACTAATGAACAAAAAAAATCCCTTCCCTAGTATATATATTCTATGTACTTTCAAAAAAATATTCATTTGAATTCAAACTAATTCCAGTTTCAGTATATTCATTTTTGAGTAATGCCACTCTGAAGACACATAAGTCAGTAAGTAATCACTTATCCTTTATCACAAAGCCAACTTGATTATAAGAGTCTTGCAGAGATTATGACCTAAAAGTTCCAAAACTTCAAGTTCATGCTGCAAAATCCACATGTTCCAACAAAGAAAGCACACAGTGAGCATAAGCTGAAGACCACAGAGCAAGCAGACTTCTTCCTCAGTTCCAATCTCAGATGCTCAGGCTATTTACCCAATGTTTGTTAAGCACTTACTACACAGTACATGTCTGAGGAGCTTCAACACTGTTAAAAGTTTATGGCAGGAATGAAGGCAGGAGACAAAAAGAAATGCTGCAGGACTATCCTGCTACAATGCTGTACATGGTTAGATTTCTAAACTTATGTGTAAACATATATAATTGTTTATTCCTATTTTTAATATATATTTTAATTTTTTATATTATATTTTATAGGGACTTAAAATCAATACTTGATGAAAAATACCTGTTCCATGTTAAGCCTAAGATTTTTGATATTCAGACAGATAGTGAGGTCAAGCTCAACAGCCTAGGTTTTACGTTAATAACAATCTTCTCTTCTGGAGTGTTAACGACCTAAGTTTGTGGACCAAAAATTAGAGAAAAAGGAGGGCCACAAGGACAGCCAACATTTTGGCCCTAGCCTTTCAAGGTCAGTGAAGACTCAGGACATAGGAGATTATGGGGCCAAAGAGGAAAGTGATCAATGATGTAGAGTGTGCCTAAGGAGAGTCACATGGAGAGAAAGCATTCTCTCAGGCTTTCACAGAAATCAAATTGGTCACCAGGGCTGAGCGAAGAGAGACGACACTTTTTTTCAGTCTTCTTCCCAACAGGTTTTCTGGTTTTCAGAAGAGAGTCAAGAAATAGAGCATAAATAAGGACCAAAATGTGTAAGAGATATTGGGAAATGGAAAGAAAATGTTTAGATTAGAAGAAGAAGGGGTAGAGAGCAAGAAAAAGAAAGAGAAAACTGGGGCCAGCCAGATAGCTCAGCACACTAAAGCACCTGCTTAGGCAAAGCACAGCGGCTAGGGTTCCATACCTGGAATGCCATGCTGGCCCTGCCCCCAGGGTGCACTGAGATGGCAACTGCGACTGGGTGTGGTGGTGCATGCTTGTAATCCCAACTCTTGGGAGGCTGTAAACGGGATCACTGTGAGTCCAATCTATTAGTGAGACCCTGAAAACCCTGTAGATTCTTCCCTAAAAATACAAAAAAATAAAATATATGAATGACAATTTTTAAATTCAAAAAAGAAAGAGAAAATTAGAGCCTAAGGCAGTTTCCCATCACAGTGACACCAAGACTGGCATAGTAGTGACTCCTTGGAGTAACTTTCCTAATCTAATGTTTCTAGACAGCATTTTCCTGACAACCCTTCTTCCTTATCCCTACAGGAGAAATGAGTATTATTCAAGCCCTTATTTTACAGATAGCAACTAAAGCTCCCCAAGGAGGCCCAACAGTTCAGGGAGAATGGGGACTTCAGAGCGTATAACTCCAGGCCTCATTTTAGTCCACTTAACAGTCTTCTGGAGGAAGAGCCCAGGAAAGCATATTTTGAAAAATCTCCTCCAGTCATTTCTAACAACAAGCCATGCCTGGCCCAGGGACCACATCTGAGAACCATCAGAGAGAATCAAGAGACAGAGTGGGATGAAGCAGAGACTGATGAGAATAGATAAATGTTAGGTCCTTGACTTTCAGGATATGATTTTTTAGCTTTCAAGGATACATGAAACTAGAAGTAGCCCTAACCAAGGCATATGTAAGGAAGATTAAAATGATTAACTCTGGATAGGTACCAAATTACCAAACCACAGAAAAAATAATAATAATAATAAGGTAACAGCAGGCAATTAAGAGGTCATTAAGGATTGTGGGCAAAGACAAGAGTAAAAAGGATGTATCCCTAAACACTGATTTCATGCACTGTGATCACTTTTGCAGACTGGCTCTCTTGCAACCAAGAGTGAAATGATTTGCATACCCTGGGGTTGAATTTCAGCCGCAGAAAGCAGGGAATGCTCCAATGCCCAACCAGCTGAAGACCTCTGGTTTTACTCTTTTCGCTGAACAGATATTTCTAAAACCTACAGAATTTTGATGTGACCAAGCTACCTAAGTAGTTCTCAGTTTCACTTAAGATAAAGAATAATCGAAGCTAGGAATTATTGTTCAATTTTGTAATCCCAGTATGATGCAAGGCTGAGGCATAATTTCAAGTCTAAGCCTAGCCTGTTCAATTTAGCAATTGAGCCCGGCCACAGCTTGGTGCTGACCTCCACGCACGCACGCTCTCAGGGACGCCCAGAAGCCCGCGGACCCAGCTAGGCAGGCGCCATGGACGGTCGGATGCAGCTGATGAAAATATACATGGCTTGGCCCCGACCCAACCCGCGCCGCTGGAGGAACCCGATTCCTTTCCCGGAGACCTTCAACGGGGAAACCGAACGGCTCCCCGAGTTCATCGTGCAGACCGGCTCCTACATGTTCGTGGACGACAAGACCTTCTCGAGCGACGCCCTGAAGGTGACGTTCCTCATCACCCGCCTCACGGGCCCGGCTCTGGAGTGGGTGATGCCTTACATCGAGAAGGACAGCCCTCTGCTCAGCGATTACCGCGGCTTCCTGGCCGAGATGAAGCGGGTCTTTGGGTGGGAGGAGGACGAGGACTTCTAGGCCGCGGGGTCCTCAGGCCCTGTCCGGGTGCTAGGGGAGGGTGGGCTGTGCCGGTCGCCAAGGGCGCCCTCCCTCCGCCCCAGCGGCACCGCCCTCCCCCTCTGCTGTTGCGAGCCCCCGCACTCTGCTCTCCCAGCTCTGCTGTGCTCTGCTCTGCTCTCTGGTCCCCTCCCGCGTCTTCCTGTTTGCCTTTGTTCCAGGAATAGCAGCTCTCCAGGCTCCCGCTGCAACCTCCACCAAGTCCCAAGCCACTAAGCCTCTAAGCAGCCACCGGGCCTGGCTGTGGAGCCCGCCACCGCCGTGCGCTCCCCACTGGCCCCTCCTGCCCTCACAGTCTGGACTCTGGCCTGGCTGCAGCCTTGGACTGGGCCCCTGGAACCCAGAGCTGAACTGACCACCCACAGCAGGCCTGGCCCAGCAGCCCTGCCAACCACCTGACTGCTCCACCCTGCCCACACCCTGCCCTGCCTTCACCATCACCATCACCATCACCATGCACCGCACCCACCCAGGGACTGCAGCCCTGTGATCTGGACTTCCATCTGCCAGGCACCTGAGCTGGCCACAGCAGCCCCTGGACTTGGACTCAGAAGGCTCTGCCCCCCTCTGCAGGGCCACAGCAGCCTCTCCTTCAGTGGGACCCATCCCCTCCCCTCTCTGAGAGACCTCTTTGCGTTCCTCCTGGCAGCCAGAGCCAGGCATTGCTTTGCTCCTGAGGACCGGCTAGTTGTCCCCAGTGTCCAGTTTTCTTCTGAGCTTGCAGCTGTGTCTGGTGTGTGTGCCTTTGTTTCTGCACAATAGTAATCCCTGTGATTGTTCCAGCTCTTCTGCATACTCTACCTGTACAAAGTGTTTTCCTTACTTTCAATAAATGACAGGCACTGTTCAAAAGGAAAAAAAAAAAAATTTAGCAATTGAGCGAGACCTGTCTCAAAAAAAAAAAAAAAAAAAAAAAATTATAAGAGCTGGTCCTGGATTCAAGCATCTACACTTTAAAACAAAACAAAGAGCACACTGGAATGCAGCAGATGCCCTGTGCTTGGGAATGCAGACTGGTACGGTACTGTCTGCTCACAGGCTGTCAGTATCCCTGGGGTTAAGGGTATATAGCTAAGTGGTGATGTGCTAGTCTATGGTATGTGGAAGGCTCTGATTTGATACTTAATATCATACAAATCAAATATTTATTTTATGGTTTGATATGGCCCACTCCCAGAAATTTATCTGCCAACAACATCTGCACAAATTGGCACACTTATATGTAGTTTCAAACAAGTTTATTGGTAAATTTTAAGGATGGATCTTATTTTTTTCTTTATGGCGGAACCAGGGATTGAACTCAGGCTTGCGCTTGCCAGGGAAGCACTTATTCCACTGAGCCGTCTCCCTGACTATTGGTAAATTTTAAAGCCATGAAAACTGAAAATAACTCAGATGCTCATCAGTTGACAATGCTAAATAAACTCAGCTATTTTTTGTTTGTTTTATTTCACAAGTGCTGCAAAACAAACCCATGACGCTGCTTATTCTGTGCAAATATTCTACCACTGAGTTAAAACCAGACAGCTATTTTAAATTAAACTGATCTCTCTCTCTCTGTCTCTTCTTTCTCTCTCTCAGGGCCTTGTACTTGCCAGGCAGACACTGTCCCACTGATCTAATTCCCACTGCTACATCTATACTTTCATGAGGGTTACAAAATATACTACATAAGTGAATAGTATGTATAGTATAACTTCTTTTTTATGCCAGAGTTTGAACCCCAGGTGTCATGCATCCTAACAAGGGCTATATGACTGACAATTCCCCAGCTCAATTCCATTTTGTTTTATTATATAAATTGTACATTTTAAGTGTAACTTCTATATGCATGAATATGTGTGTTTATAAATTATAATGTACTCACTCTATCAATATATACATATATTTTAGATAAATTTTAAATGCATAGAAGTGTTTGAAAAGTTGGGTTAACTGTTGATAATAAATACCCCTTGGAGAGATTAGAGAGACAAGCAGAACCCACAGAATGAGACTCCTAGCTATATTTTGTTTTTCTTTAGCTTCTACTTTAAGCCTATGTATTTTATTACCCCAATAACTTTAAAATAATATAGATTTTTAAAAGAAATTTGGTGAATAGATATAATTATTAATTAAAGCAGTAGACATTCAGAAAATAATTGGAGTGAAAAGATGAGAAATCACTACAGAACTCTTCTACAAATACAAGTGATACTGTCTCTCTGTCCTCTCTCTCTCTCTCTCTCTCTCTCTCTCTCTCTCTCTCTCTCTCTCTCTCAGGGCCTTGCTATTGTTCCAATCTAGCTTTGAATTTTCTAAGTAGCCCCAACTGGCGCTGAATTTACAACAATGCTCCTACCTTTCTATCCAGAGCGCTAGGATTGCAGGTGTGCAGTGCTCTGCCCACCTTCTCTCTTCAAAAAAAGAAAGCTAGCAAGTGGAACAGATAGAACATTGGTTACCTATGGAGTAAGGGCCTGTACCTTCTCTCTTATTCACCCTCTCTTCCTCAACCTCACAGCACTCCTAAATAAAATTTTTTAAAAAGTTCTCCAACTTTCAAGATCATTGGTACAAAAATCAGAAGAAAACCAAAACTTAGAAACAAAAAAAAAACTGGCCACTAGAGGGCATCGCACACAAAACCATTTTAAACTATTTCACAGTAAAACATTCCTACACATGGAGGTAGAAGAGCTCACCCTCCAAGAGTGTTCAAAGCTAAAAAAGCTTTGCAATTCAGCCTTACACTTGCCAAATATATACTGAAGCAAAAGGTTTTGTACATAAGTGTAAGTAACAAATGTGAAGGTGGTTCTCATATTAGTGAAATTTTTCCCTTTATGGAACTGAATATTTACAAATGTTCTGGAATAGAAGCAAATATTGAGTTGGAAGTTTCCCTGAAATTGTGTTTTGTGAAAGAATGAGCCTACCAACAGAATTAGGAGGAACAAAAAAAGTTATTCTTGTTTTTCAAAAACCAGAAACTTCATCTTACAAAGATTATCCCATATACTTTCACAGACTGCTTTAGAAAAGGCAATGCTGCAGTGCCTTCTCCTCCCATTCTCCACACACTGACCTCAGTCCTCTTTTATCAGCCACTTTCTTTTCATGTATTGGAGCTTGGTACACATAACCTAACATCACACCATTTGATCATTATTTCCAATGGATGGCTGCTTTCCATAGACCCGGCCTTTTCCCATTCCACCTGTAAAACAATCTTCTTTCATGTTATCTAATCATTTTGGAAAAAGAGGTAGTACAGTATGGAATATATGATGAAAATATCTTTCTAGAATGTGGTTCTTAACTTGCATATCTTATTAATAAGCGTTCACCTTCAGTTTGGAATGCAGAGTCTGGTTTGACCAGATCAAAGGTTTACATACAGATCTATTTTTATCCTCCTGTATCAACTCTTTCCCAAAGTACTTCCACTTGATTTTCAAAATCTAAAGAACAAATAAGCCTGTAACTTACTCAGAGCCACAAGTCGATTAAATGGAGGACAAACTTTTCAGCCTAGAGTGTCTGGCTGTAGAGCCCGTGTTCTCAACGTCTAATCCATTCCCCCTCTTGCCCTTTTCCCTCTCCAGGCCATCTCTTGCTCTAGTAATCTGCTCTGGTTAATCCATCTCTTCAACCCCAATTTCACAGTTTGCCCCAAACACCCAGAGTCAATGATACAAACAAAAGAACAAAAGTCATAAAAATGCTGAGCCCTGGTTCTGCCTCATTCAGCCATGACACCATGGGCACTTTGCAAATCCTTGGCTAGAGCCTACTTTCCGAGGGGCACAATGGGAACATCACCCAAAAAGACCCACTTCATCCCACCAGTGTTTCAGATTAAATTAGACCACAGAAATGAGGCATCCTGCACAGTGTAGGGCACTAAGCAAGCCTGCAATTGCTGAAAAAAGCAAACTGGAGGGGGCCTGCTACTTAGCTCAGTTGTTTATGCAAACACAGTCAGGCACAGGATACTGCAGTTCACAGTTCAGTTAGATCCTCAGCTCCACAAGCCTTGTCAGACCCACCCTTAAGGCAGCATGAGCCAGCCAATTAAAAAAAAATCCTTCTCAACTTTTACAGGCTGGCCAAATTGCTCAGGGGATTAAACTACTTGCAAGAAGGCTCAGGGGCCAGGGATTTGATCCCAGGGCCAGCGGTGCCAGCCCTGCCCTTGGAACTCACTGAGAGGGAAACTGAGACTGGGAGTGGTGGTGTGCACCTGTAGTCCCAGCTCTTGGGAGGCTGTAAACAGGTGGATCACTGAGTCTGCTCTAAGCAAGACCCTGAATATCCTATAGACCCTTCCCTAAAATACAGAAAGAAAGAAAAAGGAAAGAAAGAAAGAAAGAAAGAAAGAAAGAAAGAAAGAAAGAAAGAAGAAAAGAAAGAAAGAAAGAAGAAAAGAAAGAAAGAAAGAAAGAAAGAAAGAAAGAAAGAAAGAAAGAAAGAAAGAAAGAAAGAAAGAAAGAAAGAAAGCAAGCAAGCAAGCAAGCAAGCAAGCAAGCAAGCAGAGGTCCAACAGGCAGAGTTCATAGCACAGTAAAGAAAGAATCCATCAGAGACTAAGCTGCTAAAGAAAAGAACACTGTGGTCTTCTCTGCCTCCCTCCCTCCCTC
>PVKA01035519.1:0-22524 GCA_004027165.1 Ctenomys sociabilis
GTAATGACCCTCACTTCTTTTCTGGCCCCCTAATAACTTTCTGTGTCTGCTTCTGGGTAGGGCTTTCCAAATCTCTCTCTTATATTGGGCCCTTCATGAATTGTTCTTTGCTCAGATAAACTCTAAATTTGTTTGCTAAAAGTTAAGGCTGTTTTAAAGTATATATATAGGAAAGTTAGTTTATAGCCTAAGAAGAAGAATTCAGTTTTACAGCCAATAAAAGCTGAATTCTGAGTCCAGGTGTGGTGGCTCATGCCTGTAATGCCAGGGCTGGGGAGTCTGAAAACAGGAGAACCATTATGAGTCCAAGCTGCAACAAATATATAAATAAAAAATAATAAAAAAGAAAGCTGAACTCCTTCAATAATCTGAATAAACACCGAAATGGACTTTCTTGTACAGTCTCCAGAGAAGAGTATAGCTCTGCCCTTGACTTTAGTCCCAGGTGATTTATGTTGGACTTCTGACTCAAAATAAGAATAAAATAATACGCTTGCATTATTTTTTAAAATCACTAAATTTGTTGGAAGAGGATTAAATTAGTATAGCATCAGATATATTGAATAAATTAGGATATTAAAGTTGAATCTTTTTGCACTATTTTGAGCACAACATGAACAAAATAGAATCCAGACATACAAGCAAGCACAAAAATTATCAAGTGGAATCTGCACCTAAAGTTTATAGAAACAAATTCTTGTGATTTTCTAATGGGAAAAATGAGGCAGAGGGGAGATGATCATATCTTGGGGAATTTCTTCGAGGAAAGCCTTGTGTGCACCCAACATATCCTCTGTGTGCTTATAGGGAGGGCACCTGTGAACCACAAATGACACTTAGTACATGACCCATACTGTGTTACATAGAGAACCAGATTTGGACTCAGGTCAGAAAAAATGTTAGTCAAAGGAGAAAATGACACACTGCTTCAAAAGTCGGAAAGAGAGGGAGAAGAATGAAAGAGCAAAGGACTATTCAGTGTCTCCTGAAACTACATAGATACATATATATCCAAGAACACATGCGAGATCTGTGGTGGAAGCCTGACAGAAGGCCGTTTAGGAAAGGATCTTGTACTAAGTAAGCTCTTCCAGGAGTTGAGGTGACTGTCTGTCACATTATTCATCACTGAGATGCGACATCAGATATCTGCAACTTAAAGAAAGGACAAAAAGATGTACTTTTGCTTCACAGTTTGTAGAGATTCCAGTCGATAGTCAACTGATTTCCAAGGTAGGGCAGCATGACAGGGACAGACTAGGGAAAAAGCTGCTCGTATCAGTGCCTGAGACAGACAAACTGACTGGAGGAGCCAAGAGAGAGATAAATATTTCCAAGCCCAGTAATGGCCCTCCTCAGAGACCAGAGAACCAATTCCAACTTCTAACAGAATGACTGCAGTCCCTGAGTTCTGTACAGCCCTTACAAAGAGGAAAATCATGGATACAGGAGAGAAAAGAACAAGCACATTTATTTAAAAGATGTAAAGACAAGGTCATAAAAGATAGAAAGGCAAGGAAGGAGAGTTTCCACTATCCAAGGCTTTTCTCCTAAGGTTGCTTAAAAGGTTCAGAATAGATTTTGAGCCATTATGCAAGTGACATAATACCTGTCCTCCCGGAGTCCACAATCTTTCCATGGACCAATCTATGCAGCATTCACCCAGTGCCCGGGCAGGGCCCAGGAGTCCTTACATCAGTAGCCTGCGTCCTTGCGTCCTGACAGCTGCAGGATACCTGGCAGATGTCTTTGAATGGTCCCAGAGGGTGGCTCAGCATACTTCATTCTGGACTGTTCAATTCTGTTTTCAGGCTTTTGTCCTTACTGCCTAATAGAATCTAAACTCCTATCTTACTAACTCCTGTCTCAGGAGGAAGCCAATTGATTTTCCAGTAGCCCCACTTATAAACACATGAGGCTTTGGAGTATATTTTTAATCTAATCTATAACAGTGAATTGTGGAGTAAGAATTATTGAGGATAAATATTGGTGAAGGATAGATGAGGGAATGTTATGAAGGAAAATATGCATTGCCTGTGTTATGAGGTAGCAGTGAAAAGTTTTTAGTGATAGGCAACTTCATAGGTATGAATTTAAAAAGAAATTAAAGAAACATGGAAATGAATCCCAAACCCTCAATGCAGTTCACTTGTGGGAAAGTTTCCATGTCTCAGTTTGAAGGATAGTTGAGGATCGAATCAGCAAAGCCAGCCATTGGACTAAAACATGTCCCTGGTAGAAGAAGCACAATTTCAAATGGAAAACCGTATCTGAGTTAGAGTGGGAGACAAAGCCAAAATTATCCCCAAACTTTTCCAGATTAAAGACTACTTTTAATCTTTAACAGAAGGAAGAGAACACTTAGGTAGGAGTGAAGCTTGAAGGATGGAGATTTAAATGGTACTGAGATTATGCTGGAAGGTGACCTCCAGGGATGTCTACTATCTTATAGCAAACATAATTCATATAACTTGCTCTGGGAAATTTAATATGGGAGAGAAACAGAGAAGGAGGAATTTAAATTACTATCATAAACTTTAAATAGTGATAAAAATAGTAGTATATTAAAAATAAATCAAAAGATTTGCTTTTCCTAAGTTAGATATGATTTTTTTTTTCATTTACGTATTTGGTATGAGGTCTCACTACCCAGCCTGACTCCTAGTGATCTTCCTGTTTTCTGCCTCCTCAGTGCTGGGTTTACAGGCCTGCACCACCATGCCTGGACTCTGTGGCACGCTCAGCATGCCCCAGGGGCAGGGCTGGAAAAGCGTGTAGGACTGGGGATTAAACCCTAGTTCCTGCACTTGCCAAAGCAGGTGCTTAGTCCACTGAGCTATTTTGCCAGCCCTTAGATATGATTATTAAAAGACATATAAACAAAAATGTAGAGAGAAAAAGATGAATAAACATTTTTGAGGAATATGATTGCCCATATATTATCTCTTTCATGACAGAGCGCTAAGTAGAACCATTGCCTAAGTACTAGGTTTTAGTTTAGGTCTCTGCTTCAGAATAATACTATAGATGTCCATATTTCACCAAACAGTACATTTTCAAATTGTGCATACTTCCAAAAGCTATATATATGTATATATACACATATATACTATTTGTTTTGTTTGTTTTTTTAACTTTCTTAGACTCATAATGGTCCTTCAGTTTTCAGCTTCCCCAGGCATGTGCCACCATGCCCGGACTTGGATACTGGCTCAGTGTGTCCAAGGGCAGGGCTGGGGTGGCATGTGGCAGGGATCCAACCCTAGTCCCTGTGCTTGCCTAAGCAGGTGATTAGTCTGCTGAGTTATCTTGCCACCTTTTAGTTCAGACTATTTGTTTCTGATTATATTTCCTCAGAGATTATCATAATAGGTGATAATTTTGAATGGTTACATGTGTAAACATATGTATAAGACTATAATCTTAGGAAAAAAATCACAAGATAGCAAAGGTGGTATAAAAGGTCTGTTTAAAGAAGTTAAACCAACAAATTTTCTATGTATGGGAAAATAATACGACATGCAAGTTAACCAGGCACATAGAATCTAAACACCCATGATCAAAAACATGTGGAATGATTAAGCCAAGACTAAGCCTGAGTTTGACAAATTCCTTGAGACCACAGTAAGCCAGTCCCAAGAAGAGGAATCCCACAGGAAGACTGCAAACAAGTTAACCCCTGGGTCAGTTGCATGCCAAAACAGGTCTGGCTTTGGTTTTCTTGCTGGTTAACTATAATACAGATAGCTATCTGAGAATTCTTTGCTTCCCATGTTCTCAGTAAAAGGTGAGACCTTACATTCTGGATCCCTTTCTGTATCTTTTCCAGGTTTTCTTTTATTTATTTTTTTTCTTTGTATAAATAAAGAAGCTGGACCTAGATATTGTGGCTGCTTCTCCAAGAGGGAGAGGTCCCATCCAGTTCCAGCTTCTCTTTATGTGTCTTGTTTCTTCCTCATCTCTCATTGCCCCCAACAGGACCCTACTTGTCATGCAGATGAAGGCACAAGAGTTCCCAGCTCTCAAGGTAAGAGATACAGATTGACAGCTGCAATGTAGAAACAGAACCCAGTGGTATGCTGCATTCAAGATATGTGCCTAACCTTTAAAGAAGCTAGGGAACAAAAATCAAAAGATGGAAAGCAATATTTCATGCAAAGACCCTGAAGGCAAGTAGGAGGACTTATCTTATTTCTAGATAAAGTGGACTTCAAGCAAAAACTGATCAGGAAAGATGATGAAGGTTATGAAATACTGGTAGAGGGAATAATTCAAGAGGAAGAGATAAGAACTCTAAATATATATGCACCTAAAACTTATTCACCCAAATGAATAAAACAAATATCAATGCACATAAAAGATGAGATTAGTATCCATACAATGAGTGGGTTATGTCAATGTCCCACCTTTACAAATAGATAAATTTGATTTTAAAAAATCAACAAAGAACAGTTAAACCACAATCTCAAGCAAGTGGATTTAAGAAATATTTTCAGCATGTTCACCACAAGGAAAACATATTTTTTTCTCAAAAATACTTGAGGAGAACTTTTCTCCCAAATAGAACATAGAACAAATGATACCGTAAATCTTTCTTCACAAATACAAAATAATCTAAGTAATTCCATATATATATATATATATATATATATATATATATATATATATATATATATAATATATATGGAACTACACTTCTGTTACTCTAAATAAAAGTGTCATGCACTTTTCATGGGTGATTCCAGCCAATTTTTGGGTGGATAGAAAGAGGCTGCAATCACCAGGAACTGCACCAACCCATGAACAGGTGCATGACACTTTTATTTAGAGTGAAGGAAGTGTTGTACTCAGGGATTTCCAAAGGAATAGATTTATCACAAAATGCACATATTTATAGGATTATCTTACAACATTCATCCAAATCGTCAAATGCCCAAGAGTTCAGGAGGTGTTTCTACATGCTAGAGATCAATAGAATCCAACTAAGGGCCTGGATGCCAAAGTGATGTCCCAAGAAGTCCAAATGGAGGCCTAGAGCCCAAGGCCACATCAAGGACCTGTATCAGCTAGTTCTAGAGAAGTGGTAAAAACTAAAAAGTAAATGCCCACAGGATGAAGGATCTGTGCTCAAAGGCTGAGGGGTCTTCACAGTAACCAAGAGGTGAGCCTCAACATAAAGGTGAAGACCAGAGCTCACCTAATGAGAGCAGCAGCCATCCCAGGCACTATCCATGAGCCATGTTCCTCTATGGAGAACAACTCAGTTCTAGTTCCTATCAGGAAAACCAGCTGCAACAGAACTTTTCCCAGGAGATCAACAGCAGTTGATCTCCAGTTCTCCTTTTATGATTCCAGCAATAATCTTCAGGTGAGTCTTCCATGCTCAGAACCACACCGACTCAGCTCAGCTGGATGTTCTCATGTTGTAGGCAGCTGAATTAGACAGAAATATTATAGGCCATCAGACATGGTCAGGCCCTCAAGGAACCAAGATGGAGAACAAGGTGACTTTACAACTTGGAAGAGACAGGCACTCCCATATGAGCCACACCTGAAGACCAAGACAAAGAGGAAGCACAGCTACATACTTCCCTACGGATGGGCATCAGGGATTGATATTCTAAATAGGTATCAGTCACCTTGAAAGAGCCCAAATGAGTCACTAGCCCAACCCCCAACAGGAAGAGACCCTGTCCCATATTCATGCCCACTTGCCATATTTGATATTTTATTTAATCAATTTTACCTGAGCAATGGTGCTTGTACTATCATTGGCTGACCATAGTTTTGTCCCTTCTCATGCCTACCTAACCGAGTTAGCATGTCTTTTCCACCACCTTAGAACTGCCTCATCACATGATTTTCCTTTGTAAAAGTCCCTGGGAAGAGACAGCTTCTTGAGGACAACCTGTTCTGGAACACGCTCCTGTCCCTGTTTTGGACAAGAGCTTTCTTCCCCTCAATAAATATATTCTGCTCATAATTTCTGTTTGTTCCTAAAATTCATTCTTCAGTTTTAGAGAACATGACTCATCCTTTAGGTTGGAGATCAGTGTTTCTCTCTGTGTCATTTGGAGGTTTTCTTGTATCATTCACATAAGTTAAAAGGTAGTCAATCCCCTGGTGGACAAGTAAAGAGCAGGAAGAGCTATGTCCCAAGTGAAGGACAAGTTACTGCAGAAACAGGAAGAAAATAGAATAGGAAGATCACCATATTGGCAAAGTCAAAGGCCAGAGTCCTGTACCCTCTCAGACCAGAGCCATCTGCAGGTGCTCTGCCCATATGTTATGGATGTGATTAATGGGGATGAACAGGTTATATCCTGTCCAAGCTAGGCTGCCCTGACCTAATGTCCTATCTCAAGCAGATGAATAAATAATGAAACTGTGATATAATATATAGCATACTACTTATCATTAGCAAAGGCTAAATTTTTTTTATTGAAGAACAAATAGCAATGATATGGTTTCAAATCAAATTAACAGGACAGGTTCAATAATTAACACATTGTAAATTGTTTTTGTAATGGTTTGTTGTCATACAAGGTGTATGCATGATATTCTACTTACAGACACTATTATAGCAGATGTCTCTAATCAATGAATTAAGAGAATATAGCTGTATACTTATTTTTTTAAAGCTGAAGTATAGCACATTTCCAATAATTAATACTTTCTACCTAGTTATCTTCCTAGTGGTTGTCTGTAGTACTAGAGGCTGACATAATATCCTGTCCAACCACTATCAGTGCAAATCTTGCCTCTCATAGAATTATGCAGGAGCACTGCATATTTATCCTAACTGTACTGTTTATAAACACACATCATAGTTCTTTCTTTGTATCCCTGTTTTTTGTCTAGACCTTTTGTCAAAGATGAGCACTCCATTGTCGTTAAACCATTTTGGGTCCCTGAACTCGGCAACCCAGTCCAGCAGTCCACAATAACAGTGAGTTATCTGAAGAAGTTGTTGACTATAGCCATTTACAGTTCAACTTGTTATTATGGCCCCATGTTATATACCTCATTTTTATACTTTTCTGCTGGATGGTTAAGACCTATATAACAAAAGATATAGCTTTTGTATCTGATAAGGTCAATAAAGTCCCCTCAGGGTTTATCTTGTAATTCTGTACCTCATTCTGTAGATCCTTTGTGTCAGCCATGTGGATAAGTCATGACCATTGCTTGACCAGTTTGCTCTCTGTGAGAGCCTGAGAGAAAGTTTTCTCTCCATGTGACTCTCCCTAAGCACACTATAGATCACCGATCCCTTTCCTCTGTGGCTCCATAATCTCCTTGATCAGAAAATTTGTGGCACAACTGAATTTCATGATGTTACGGTAAAGGTTCTCCTATGTCCTGAGTCTTTACTGACCTTGAAAGGCGAGGGCCAAAATGTTGGCTGACCTTGTGGTCCTTCTATTTCTCCAATTTTTGACCTGTGAACTTAGGTTGTTAATCATCCAGAAGAAGCAAAGGCTAAATTTGAATTTTTTTTTTGTGAAACAAATGCACCTTGAAACCAAGGTAATTGCTAAATCAGCATAAAAGATTAAATATTCTTCTTTTATAAGAAAAACATAATGTTTAGACAATTTAAAACACAAAAAATGCTATAGCTATTAGGAAATGGGGAGGTAGAGCTTTTCTCCATGGGGAAGGTATCTGAATAAGAAAAGTGACAGAATGAAGAGAGAAAAAATGGTAAGTAACAAGGACTAAAATAAAGTATGTTCATGAAGCAACTCCCCAGAGTAAATACAATCTTTTATGTATCATAAATGTGAACTAATGAAAAAAATGAATGAAATAAAGTTTAAAACAGTCAAAAACTCTGTGCCTTTTTTGATAATAATGGCAAGTGGATTACTGAATAATTATTATGTGAAAATACTAATAAACATCAAATATCCCTCAAATGTCATAGGGAAAAAATGATTCATTGTATTCATATTCTCCTAAGTTAACTGGTAGATATCTTTGAATTAATCATTTTTAAAAATCAGTGAATATATTTAATATATCAGGGCCCAGCCAAATAACAGCAGATTAAAGCACCTACAAGCAAGCTCAGGGACCGCGTGTTTTACTCCTGTGCCTGCTACACTAACCCTGCCCCTGGGGTGCACTGAGACAGCAATTGAGACTGGGCATGGTGATGTGCACCTGTAATCCCAGCTTTTGGGAGGCTGTTAATAAGTCGATCATTGTGAGTCCAATGTAGTAGTGAGACCCTCAGCATCATGTAGACTCTTCCCTAAACTACAGTAACAACATAATCATAATATCAATATCATTAAATAATTGTATTTTAATCATCTAGATCTTACAAATATTTAAAGCTTTATTTGCATAGATAAATATCAATAGAGATTAAAATAGAGAAGTCATGATTCCCTATTATTTAGTAAATAGATATATTAAGGCACTATTCTCTTAGACAGGAAGGACAGTGGTCACAAAATGTCAGAAATCCTAAAATGAGGTCTGTTGACTGACAACCATCCAGGGATCTTAAAATACATTTGTCATATCTCCTGAGCTTTTCAGGGAACTACTTCAAAAAATGATCAGAAGTCTCCTGCATACAAACTTTCTTTACCAAGAGAGACAACCTAAAATTGCATCAGCAATGTAAGCTAGATCTGTCAATCCTATCTCCTAGGAGTTTAGGAGACAAACCATGTCATTGCCTGGTCAGGGTTTAGCAATGCCCTCCTTTGTTGAACCAAATGCAGGTGGAAAAGGGCCAAGCTGGAACTCACAATTGTAAATACACTCCCTGAGGACTAAAGTATCAGCTTTCAGAACATGCTAACTTTCTACTTCTTAGGCCTTATTATTGCTTCTCTAATCTTAAAGGTGCAGGACCCATAGTAGTGTTCCTAAAACTCTCTCTCTGTAATGCCTCCTTCTAAATATATATATGGGCTGTGACAAAGAGGACAGACCTCACTGTGAACCCAAAGAGAACAAGGTGGTGGGTACTAGGATTAAGACAACTTCTCTTGACCCTACTTTTGGTAGGATAAACCATCAGCTCAAGTGTTCAAGAACCAGGCCAGGATCCTTATTAGAACTAAATGACACCAACAGTCACACAAGGATTTTTCTCTCTCTCTCTCAATTTCTGCATCCATTTCTAGTCTGGGCTCCTTTTTAGAATAGTCTCTTGACCTTCTGGGTTGAGAAGAAACATCCTTAAACTGTATAGTCACGGACCCTTATGAGACCCTGAACAAGACAAAGTACTGGTGTTTTCTTATGTCTCTTATTTTTCTGACCCTATATAATCAATCTCTTCTTTGACTTTGTTTTCTGTCACCTAGAACCTATTATGTAGTGGTCATGCAACTAGAACCTGCTGTGCAAAGTCCATCTGACTTCTATCACAGGCCATCAGACAAGCCCTCTGAAGGATGCAACTGTTTGCTAGTGCCTTCTTGCCACCCCTGTACAACACAAAGTAGCTGAAGTAGCCAGCACCTCTTTTTGCTAAGGACAGCCAGGGTCACCTCTTCAGTGGGAGTAATACTTCTACTAGGCAGTAAGGATAACAGCTCCAAAATTGAGCCAGGGAGTCCAACTGGAGATGTAACTTTCTGAGGATCTTTCAAAAATGTCTATGAGGAGTCCTGAAGCTGTCACAGATCTCCACCCTGCACGGCTAGAGTGTGATCAGTAAGGCCTTTGGTTCAAAAGTGCTCAAGGGTGCATGGGCCCTGCATGAGCCCTGTGTAAATGATTCATAGGTTGGACCCTGAGAGCGTGTTTTCCCCTATGCAGTAGAAATCATATCACCAGCGCAAGGCCCTGAGCTCTCTTCTAAATCCCCCAAAATGCCTCGAGGAAGAGCCTTCATTGGTATCTACTCAGGGCCTCTCCTGACTAGTGAGAGCTCCTTGCCTTTACCTCTCCTAAATATATTTGCTTGAGGTTCGATTTCTCCATCTGCTGTTCCCTTCTTTGTCATCGTGCATTATGACCCTGGCATTCTGGGAACACTAGTTTACTTGATAATACATGCCTGTATATTTATTATTCATTTCTTTATAGATATGTTTATTTCATATCTATACAAATGTACACATGTTCATATATATAACTGCATATATATAAAATCAAAACAGACAATATATATGATATATTAGAATTAAAAAATTTGAAGTTCTTTTCATAATTTGAAGATGTTCTTCCAGCTGAACATCAGTCTTAGTACAGTTACAAATGCAGTCTAAATTACCAAAGTTCTGCCTACATTGGGCTCAGGTAAAACAGTTTCTGAGCCACAGACTTTTTGGAATTCAGTAAGATTTGAAACAATTCACAAAGACAAGTTGAGAAAAATGCAATTTTTCACAATTTAAGAATTATTCCTCCAATAAAGAAGTTGATGTAAATGAATCTTGATATCTCCTTAGAAATTTCACAGAACTATGTCATGCTTAGTGACTGCGTCTCGATAACATTGTTACATCCACTCCTTTATAAAATTTTCCGCTGGCTTTGAATTAATATCTCAATGATCTTTTAATGTTCTAATGCTTATAAACATTTAAGAATTATATGTCTTCAAACTTGAATACATCCAATACTTGTTGAAAGAGAGGACACCGCAGAAATTACATCATATTTGTTAAGTATATTGTTGAAGGTTGTTATAATTAAGTACACAGTATATCTAACATCGTCACTTTAGCTGGGTCTTATGAGAGCTGATCTAGCAAATATTATTGGCTATCTAAAGTTATATTTTGTTTTATGTTGAACTTAGCACTTTCTCACAAAATTATTTTCTAATATTGAGCAAAATTTTGTGTACATTGAAATATTCCTTCTTCATTAAATGGTTTTAGCTGCTTCAGACATTATAGCTATCATGTAAAGAAAGTAATATAAAGCAAAATATAGGCCATGCTCTCGTTAAAATTAAAATGATTTGCAAAAAAGCATTGCAGTGAAGCTTGATCATGTTATATTTAATATAAATGACATTTTTATGGAAAATTAAATTATTAAATTTGAGCATGTATTAAAATTCAGGATAATATTATGTGTTATGAAACCTATTCATTTCCTTTATCTTTAGCCTCTAATCAAAAAAATGTTTTTTTCCCTATTCAGAGTCTTACTACTAATTAAAGAATTATGCTGGAGGGCAGAAATAATGCATATGACATTAGCAAAAAAATGATTTGTAATTCTCAATTCTCCTTGGTAGAAAAATACTTGTTAGCAGCATATGTGTTTTGTAGAGGGAGAGTGATTCTATCTTGGCAGAAACTTTTATGCGTCTACAGCTATGTGCATAAATTGAATGAACAGGACTAGGTTTCTGACCTAGTTCTTGAGAGTTCTTGAGAGCCATACCATAACTTGTTATTTCCACAAATGGGGATTAATTTTTCAGTGCTTATAGTTGATATATATATATATATATGGATATCTATAGTTATATATGTGTAATAAATTATATATATAATGTTTATATGTATACAATGTTTTTATATATTTAATGTCTCTCTCTCTCTCTCTCTCTCTCTCTCTATATATATATATATATATATATATATATTTACAAAACTCCCATTTTAAACTGCTAATAAGAATATATTTAATTAATTAGCTAACTGACTCACTGAAGTTCTGGGTGTTGAGGCCAGGGCATTGTTCTGTGCTGAGCAAGCACTCTCCACTGAGCTACATTCCCTGTCCAAGAGCATAATTTTATTTGCTTGTTTGTGTATAGACAGTGTCTCACTTTGAGGTTCAAGCTGGCCTCAACATCGCTGTTTCACCTAGGTTGCTCTCAATTTCATGATGGTCCTCTTGCCTCAGGCTCCATGTGACATAATTACGTATATACGTCAATATGCCCAGCCCATGAGTATGTATTAAAATATAAATTAAATATCATGAATTATGTTAATGATGGTTCTTTCTGTTATAATAGAGTAAGGTGCAAAACATTATAAGAAAATTACCATATAATTTGTATTATAGCTAATGTATGCAATAAAAAATTACGGTTTCAGTGCACAATGAAACAGTCACTATTTTTGAATCTACAGTGAAGTCAGGCATGGTGGTATAAGCCTGTAATACAAGTGCTTGGGAGGCTGAGGCAGGAGGATTGCTGTGAGTTCAAGATCTTCTTAGCTTATATAGACCAACCTGAACTATAGAGTAAAAGCCTGTCTCAACAAAAAGAAAAAGAATAAAAATAGTAAATGAAAAGAAAATAAAGGAAAGGAAAAAATATTCAAACTGAAAATCTGATTTCAAAATGTAAAATGTACTAATTGGGCCTGCAAGATAGCTCAGTGGACTGAGATCCTGCTTAGGAAAATGCAGGGAACCCAGTTCAATCCCCAGGAACTATGCCATGCCAGATCCACTGAGCCAGGTGCGCTGAGTCAGCAAAAGTCCAAGCAGACGTGGTGGTGCATCCCTATAATTCCAGTGCTGGGAAGCTGAAAATAGGAGAATCACTTCCTGTCTGAATTGCACAATGAGTCCCTGTATCAAATAGATTAAAAAAAGCAAAATATACTATTCAAACAATTTTTATTTTATACTTCTTACTCAATTCATTGTAAATGTTTTGTTAACATTTCAATTAATTTTCTCATTAAAGTTATTTCTTTCAAAACAATTTTTGTTTGAGCACATTAAAACATATATAAATATATATATGTATAAATATATATATATATACATATATATATATTTGGTTGTTTGTTTGTTTGTTTCACTAATACATATCAGAGTAACATATATCATTTATTTGAAGGTTGTCAGTCCCAACTTGTTATGAAACAGAATTATTCCAATGAAACAAATGTATATTGGACTATTACATTCTGTATAGCTTTTGAAGTATCTCCACCTATTGACAACTTCTCTGCCTTCTTCAAAAATTTTCTAATGAACCAGAATATCAAATCTACAGAAAACGATGCATTCCTATTGTGAACTCTGTATCTCATTATTCACAAAGCAGACTATTATACTAAGGAAAATGAAATTTAGATAGAAAATGTAACTATGTAAATGAATGAAAAATAACCATAATGATAAAATTGTCAACCATAATACTAATGGATTTTTAATTGTAAAGAAAGTAATTTATGTGAATTATTTGTGCATATTTTTGTACTAATTGATCTAGCAAAACTAACAAATAATCATATGAGTGATATGATTATCATTTTGTTAGGTAATAAACACTTCAGGAATATTCCATTAAGAAATTGGACATTCATTAATTCTTTTTTTTTATGAATTTACAACAGGGCCTACAGTGCCTACAGGGCCTCACCACCTAGATCAGACTCCTAGTGATTCTCCTGTTTTCAGCCTCCCAAGTGCTGGAATTACAGGTGTGCACTGCTCACAGTCTCAATCAGTCTCAGTGCCCCTCGGCAGGCAGGCTGGCACACCAGGCCTGGGATCGAACCCCAGCCACTCAGCTCTGCCGAAGCAGACACTTTAGTCCGCTGAGCTATCTGGGTGGCCCATTAATTCTAGCTCTATCCAGAGCTTCATGATTGCAGGATATCAGTAAACACATTTCACACCCCAAGCACATTGTTTCAAGCTGGGACTTTATAGCCCAGGCAGAAAGGGCCATCTGTGTGCATGGGCTTCCGTGGAAAGACTGTAGTAAATTTGGAAGCAAGATCACACATTTTTTAAACCCTTGGCATTGGTTCTTCACTTGTTTAAGACTAAGTAATATATTTAGTTTCTGCAGTTTAATTTATTCCTTTGCAAGCAAAAAAATCACATGAATGCATTTTCTTTAGTTTCAGTAATACTTGATTTTTTTTAAATGACAGATTTACTTGAAAGTAGGAAAAGTAGGGAGGAGAGAGGTAGATGAGAAAGAGACGACAGATACTCTGGATGAGCAGGAAGTATTCACAAAACTAAAAAAAAATTAAAAAAGGAAATACAATGTGATCTTAAGTTTATTTCTCTAATTTATTCCATTAAAATTATAGTCTCAAGGTGCATCCATTTGCCATAACATACAAAAATGCTCTCTTATTAACAATAAATTCATAAGCCCAATAAATTACATGGTATAAGCTCCATAAATTACATGGTATCTATAAGCTATGGGAGTCAGTCTTATGTAAGTAATGAATAGCATTACTGTTTTGTTAGGACTGGACACATTAAATTGTCATTAAGATCATTATTATTTAATAACAATTTTGTTAGACAAAAATATTATACTGAAATAAATACTGAAATGCTATGTAGTTATATAAATTTCTGTTCTTAATCTAGACAATTATGATTTTGTAGAACCCAACAAATACTGATGAGCAAGCTAAGGAAAACTGCATGTAGATTTATAGATGCTATTTTCTTTTTTTAAATTTATTTATTTATTAATATATTTGTATTTTAACTTGAAGAGTGGAAAAAAGAAGCAGAAACAAATAGAAAAAATGACATAAACAGGGTAACATACATCAACACATATATTACAGATTTTCAAAACAGGGATAGCTATATATATATATATATATATATATATATATATATATATATATATATATAAAACAATCCAACACAGATCAGCAATACACAATAGAAGTGGGCTATCCACAAAAGTTGTTGACTTGAGCCATTTACAGCTCAGTATATTTATATGACTTTACTTTATATACCTCCACTTTTATACTTTTCTACTGGATGGTTAATACTAAATTAAAGCAAGACACATATAACAATAAATGAAATTTTTGTAAGGTCAGTCAGGTACCCTCAGGGTTTACCCTGTAACCTTGTACCATACTTTGTAGACCCCTTGTCAGTGTCAGCCATGCAGATGAGTCATTGCTTGACCAATTTGTTCTCTATGAGAGCCTGAGAGAAAGTTTTCTCTCCATGTGACTCTCCTTAGGCACACTATAGATCATTCATCCCATTCCTCTGGGGCTACATAATCTCCTTGATCAGAAAATTTGGGGCACACCTGAGTTACATGAGGTTACAGTACAAATTCTCCTATGTCCTGAGTCTTCACTAACGTTGAAAGGCTAGGGTAAAAATGTTGGCTGACCTTACAGCCTTTCTTTTTCTCTAATATTTGACGTGCAAACTTAGGTTTTAACCCTCCTGAAGAGAAGCTTGTTATTACACTGCAACCAATGCAGTTCAATTTACCCACACTAATAGTCTAAATATCAGACATCAATAACATGGAACACGCATTTTCCATCAAGTATTGAGATACTAAACTCTAAGTCCATACAGATCATGAATAAGAAGAAAAAGTTTTTTTAAAAAATAGGAATGAACACTTACATATATTTACATAGATATTTAGAAATCTATCCATATACAGCAGTGTAGCAGCACTGTTGTGTGACACTTTTTGTCTTATTTTTCATTTATTACCCTTTAAAAATTTTATTTGAAAGACAGCATGGTAATAGTTGCTACGTCATGACCACAAGTACATATTTTGAAGACCACAATGAAAGGCATTTGAAGCGTGACCCTTCTACTACACTTCGTTAAATTCAGTGTAGTTGCTTGATTCACAGGTATCAGCATATATAGTTAGTCAAGGTGAGAATCCTACCACTTAACTACTAATTTCAAAAATCACCTAATGTTTCTCAGGATCATTGTCTCATTCATCTAGTGTATATAAATGAAAGCATGTTTGACCCCTTTGTTGAAGATCAAGTGGTGTTTAGTGTGTTCATACAGGCCTCTGAATCTTCTAGTCCATTGGTCTTAGGTCTATTTTGTTGTCAGTACCATGCTGATTTTATTACAATAGCTTTGTAGTATAATTTCAAGTCAGGAATTGTAATGCCTCCTGTATTGTGTTTGTTGGCCAATATTGCATTTGCTATTCTAAGTCTTTTCTGGTTCAAAATAAATTGTAGGAATGATTTCTCTAGATCTGGGAGGTATTTTCTTGGTAGTTTCGTATGGATTGCATTGAATCTGTACAAAAATTTTGAGAGTATGGCCATCTGCATGAAATTGGTTCTTCCTATCCAGGAGCAGGGTGTATCTTTCCATTTTCTGAAATCCTCTACAATCTCCTTTTTCAGAGTACTATATTTTTTCATGAAAAGATCTTTAACTTCTTTAGTTAGATGAATTCCAAGGTATTTCATTTTCCGTGGTGTTATTATAAAAGGTATTGTTTCTATAGTTTCCCTGTCAGTGTATTTGTTATCTGTGTAGAGGAATGCAATTGGCTTTTGAATGTTGAGTTTGTATCCTGCTATACTACTGAATTATGTGTATCAATTCTAATAGCTTCTTGGTGGAGGTGGAGTTTTTTGGGTGTTCCAAGTAAAGTGCCATGTCATCTGCAGATAGTGATCATTTAACTTCTTCTTTTCCTATTCTTATTCCTTCATTTCTCCCTCTTGTCTAATAGCTGTAGCTAATGATTCCAAAACTATAATGAAGAGGAGGGGTGATAGAAGAAATCCTTGTCTTTTACCGGATCTGAGGGTAAAAGATTTCATCTTTTCCTCATTTAGAATTATATTAGCCATTGGGTTGTCACAGATAACTTTTATCAGATGGAAGTACAGGCCTTCTATTCTAATTTTCTGTGGGATTTTGAACATGAATGAGTGTTGGACTTTGTCAAAAGCCTTTTCTGCATCAATTGAGAGGATCATGTGGTTTTTAGTTTTTGCTGAATTGATATAGTGTATTACATTTATAGATTTGCAAATATTGAACTATCCTTGCATCCCTGGGATGAGTCCTACCTGGTCATGGTGATCTTCATAATGATTTGCTATATTCTGTTTGCTAGGATTTTATTGAGGTTCTTTGCATCTATGTTTATGAGTGAGATTGGCCTGTAGTTCTCTTTTTTAGTTGTGTCTTTCCATGTTTTTGGTATCATTATAATACTTGTCTCCAGGAATGATTTTTGGAGAACCGTTTCCTTTTTGATGTCATTGAAGAGTTTGTGGAATGCAGGGATTATATCTTCTGTAAATTTCTTGTAGAATTCAATTGTGAATCCATCAGGACCTGGACTTTTCTTTGTTGGCAGGCTTTTTATTACATTTCATATTTCATTGACTGTTATTGGGTTAGTGAGAGTTGTTATATCTTCTTGATTCAGTTTTGATAATTGGTACCTTTTAAGAATTTGTCCATTTCTTCTGTGTTTTCTATTCTGTGAGTGTAAAGATTCTCAAAGTAGCTATTGATAATCTTCTGAATTTCCACTATGTCTGTAGTGATTACATCTTTTTCATTCCTTATTGCTTGTATTTAATTTTTTTCTTTCCTCTTTTTGATGAGGTTAGCTAGTGGCTTATTGATTTTATTTAGTCTTTCGAATAATTTGCTTTTTGAATCACTGATTCTTTGACTGTTTTCTTCGTCTCAATTAAATTAATTTCTGCTCTAATCTTTATGATTTCTTCCCATCTTTGGTCTCTGGGTTTGGTTTATTCTTCCTTTTCTAGATGTTGGGGGTGTCGCATTAGTGTGTTTATTTGTTCCCGTTCTGTTTTCCTAATGTGTGAGTTCTTCATGGCTATGATTTGCCCTCTGAGAACTGCTTTCATCACATCCCATAAATTCCAATAAGTTGTGGTTGAATATTCATTGAATTGTAGATATTGTTGAATTTCTTATTTAATTTCATCTGTGACCAATTGATTGCTGAGTAGAGTGTGTATTTACCTGGTTTTTCTGGTTTCTTCTGTCATTTATTTCCAGTTTCATTGCACTGTAGTCAGACAATATGCATGGGATAATTTTTGTTTTCTTGTATATACTTAAGCATGACCTATGGACCAGTATGTGGTCTATTTTAGAAAATGATCCAATACGGCTGAAAAAAAATGTGTATTCTTCTGTGATTGAGTAGAACACTGCATATGTCCACCAAGTCCATTTGTTCCAGGCTTTGGTTCAGTTCTATTACTTCCTTGCTAATTTTTTGTCTGTTTGACCTGTTTTTCTGTGATAAGGGAGAATTTAGGTCTCCTGTTAAGACTGTGGTATTCGAGATTAGATTTTTCATGTCCATTAAGATTTGTTTTACAAGTTTGGGTGGACCCTTGTTTGGTGCATACATATTTATGAGTGTTACCTCTTCCTGTTGAATTCTTCCCCTAACCAGTACATAGTGGCCTTCTTTATTTTATTTGATCATTCTTGGTTTGAAGTTGAGACTGTCTGAGAAGAAGATTCCTACCCCTGTTTTTTTCTATGGTGCTAGGGCATGAAGTATTATTTTTCATCTTTTGACTTTAAGCCTATGAATGTCTTTTTTGAGTTAAGTGTGCTCTTGTATACAGCGTATTGTTGGATTTTGTTTCATAATCCACTGTGCTAGTCTATTTCTCTTAATTGGTGAAATGAGTCCTTTTACATTGACTGTTATAAGTGAAATGTGTTGACTGACGTTCAACATATTTACCTGCTATTGTTTATTCCCTTTTGTCCTGTGTTTAATTGTTTTCCCTATTTAGTGGGTTCCTTCTGTTCTCATTCATGGAGTTCTTGTCATTGTGGTCCCTCTCTAGAACATCTTTCAATAGCCTGTGTAGGCTGTGTCATCATGAAACTATTTAATTGTTATTTGTTATGGAAGTATTTCACTTCTGCATCAACCTTGAAAGAGAGTTTTGCAGGGTTGGAATTTGTTTTCATAGAGGATTTGAAATACTCTGCTGCATGCTCTCCTTGCATTCATGGATTGTGACGAGATGTCGGCTGTAATTCTGATAGTTTTTCTTTGAATGTGATATGGTTCTTTTCCCTAGTGGCTTTCAGTATATTATTCTTGTGTTGGATTTCTGGGGTCTTGACTGTTATATGTCTCGGTGCGTTTTTATTTGAGTAAAGTTATTTGGCGTTCTGTATGTTTCAGTTATCTGAATGTTAGATTGTTTGCTCATATTTGGGAAATTTTCTGTGATTACTTCTGTCCATATTCTTTTTAAAGCACTTTATTGGTCCTTCTTTCTCATTGATGTCTATTAGTCTCACATTGTTCATCTTGGCATCGTCTTGCATGTGATGAATTATTTTTTCTTGCATCCTAGTTGTTTTTACAAGATCTTTTCTTACCTTTTCATTAGCTGTACCAGCATCTTCAAGATCTGAAAGTCTGTCTTCACTTTCACTCAAACGGTTTTATAGGCTTGTGTTTGAGATTTTAAGTTCCTCTGTATCTGTTTGACTCTGCTTTATACGACCTATTTCTTCCCTGTATTGCTCATCCAAGGAATCCATCAGTTTTATAATCTCTACTTTTTATTAATGTCTTCTTTAGAAGCAGTTATTAATTCTTTTATTGCAAAGTTGTTTTTCAAATTGGGTTTCCTCTATATGTTTCTGCCTTTGATTCTTAATTTCGGGTGCTATGATTTCAGGGATTTCTTTTTTATTTCAGAAATAAATTCTGCTCTGAGTTCCTCTATACCGTCCTTCTATTGCTTATTTACTTCCAATGTTATTGATTCATACAGTTTAGCTGAGTTAGTGTTCATAGCACTTGATTCTGGTGGGCATTAGGTTTCCCCCAAATGTTTCTGTATTTGATTCTTTATTTTCGATGCTACGTATTCAGATATTTCTTTTTTTATTCCAGAAATAAATTGTGCTCTGAGTACCTCTATAATTTTCTGCTGTTGTTTCTTTATTACTGACACTATTAATTCATACCTTTGAGCTGAGCTAGCATCCTCTGCACCTGTTCTGCATGGGCTCAAGGCCTGAGATTGCATTTGGCTCCTTGTTTTTATCATTTCTAATAGCTCTGACCTCTGACCTTTGGTGTAGAGTTTTGGTGCTGTTCTAACCTTAACACCTTATAAAATTCAGGTATTGATATGCCAAGTTCTAGTTCATGTAGTTGTGCCTGGCTTGGGTCTGGCTGCTGTTTTCATCTCCTTCCTGTTGCTGTCCTTGGATGTGAGCCTGCTGTGCCCCTTTGACAAGACAATCTGCTCCTCGATTAGCTGCGTGGTTTTGACCCTAATCTCACTGCAGGGTTTCACCCCAGGCTAAGTGCCAGGCCTGGGCTGGGTGTCTAGGGGTATGGGGTGGACAGGAGAGCACAGAAGCTCTCTCACACACTCACAATGCCTGGGCTTTGGGGGGTCTGCAGGGCTCCCAAAAGGCTAGTAGATGTTCTCACTCACAGGATGGGTTATGCTGGGTCTGGAGCAGTGGAGCAGCACCAGAGAATACTGGAAAGGTCTCTCTCATGCAGCAGGTCTGAAAGTTCTCCATAGATTCTATTTTCTTTAGTGAGCTATGCAATAGTATACTTCCTTTTTTGACACTGAAAACAAACATGTTTTTAAAATGTCATCATTCAATCACGTATAAACTGTGAAATCAGTTGAGAATATGAATAAACCCAGTTAAACTAAAGGTGCATATTCCGTATAGTTGTGCAGTTCATTGTAGGGAAACCGAAATTCTCTTTATCTCATTGAAAGACGGAATTGGGAAAAAATTGTCAGAAGCAGTTCAATAACTTAAAACTAGCTATAATAGAAAAGCAGTTAGCGGGCAGAGGGAAAAACAACAGAGAAAAAGACTGGTAAAAATATTTTCTATATGAAATGATGCAAGTGATTTATTATTAAGAGGATATAATGTTCTCTAAGCAAGCAAGACCTTTTGTCACTGATAAAGTTACATCTTATGTGCTAAAGTTACTAGCAATCAATGATCATGATAATACAATTAGAACTACAGTAATAAGGAGAGATATGGAACTTTTTCATACTTTATGAATTTTATTGATTTCACTATAGAACTTTATTTTGTTACTCTATTTTTAGCTAAATTAGATTTTTCAGCCTGAGCCTTACCCATGTTAGTAGTTTGATGTATTTCTACTTTTTGGAAAGAAGGATCTGAGGACTGATGTCAATTCCTTTGTACTAAGCTCCAAGCCTAGACCTTTTCTGAATTTGAAATAGGGTCTTGCCAAGTTTCAGGCAACACATGATCCTCTGCTTGTTTCATCAACGTTTAATACTTTGGTATCCAAGAAATTTTAAAGGAAACTGCTCAGTAAGTATCCTTTTCAATGTGATGCCACATATTCATTTTTATTAATTTATTGAATATTGACCATGTTAGAGGATTTTCAGAAATTAAAGATTGATTGATAAAAGCCTTTTTCATTTATGAAGCTTACTATCTATGAAGGGAGCTCCGAAGCAATGATCAAAATGTGTGATATATAAACATGTCTAAATATGCAGAATGGAAAAAAGAAGCAAGAAAGGGGCTTTGGAAAATGTGGAAAAGTGCTGACGTAGCTCCAGATTTAAAACTGAGCGACAAGCGATCCACATGAGGATGACTGCTATGACCCGGTGCGCGGCGAACGTCACAATCTGAGCTCTGAGTCTATTACGTTTTTGCTGCTTGTCTGATGCTCACTGGGCTTGTGAGTTGATGGCTAATGAGAGAGTTAACACTGTTGCATGTTATGGAAAGTGGACGCACCTTGTGGCTATGACGTTAAGTGGAATAAATTAGACAGACATGCTCACGTTGTATTTTTTTTTTTTTTACATTTTATTTTAAAGAATGAAAACAAAAATTACAGTAAAAACAAGGAAAGGAACAGAAGGACAGCCAAATAGCTCAGTGGAGTAAAATGCCTGAAAGCAGGTACAGGAGCCAGGGTTTGATCCCCGGCCCTGCTGTGCCAGCTCTGCCCCCCACAAAGCATGCTGAACCAGCAATCGAGACTGGGTGTGGTTTCCCACCCTGTAATCCCAGTTCTTGGTAGTCTGTAAACAGGCGGATCACTATGAGTCCGATCTAGTAGTGAGACCTTGACACCCTGTAGACCCTTTTCTAAAATACAAAAAAATAAAAAGACAGAAATGGAGTAGTGACATACAACAATACATTTGGTACAGATTTTCAAACAAGAATAACAAATTAATACTGGCTGTTATGTTATGTATTTTTATCATACAATTATTGTTCAGATTAAGAGATACTGGCATGCAAAATTGGACAAGTAACTGAACATTGACACTTGTTTCCAATAAACCTTAAATACTTTTGTCCTTTTTACTTTTTTATTTTCTAATTTATCTTAAGGAGAGCATAATCATGATTGACAAAACATCAGAAACAGTACATATTTAGAAGAACAAGATGAGAGGCGTTCAACCACGGTTTTTGTGTTGAACTTAGCTGTCTTTGATATAGCTGCTCAGACTACAGATATTAGCGTACAGTCAATCAAGGTGAAAGCTTGCAAGCATTGACTGCTATTTTCAAAGTACTGATGAAATCAGTAATGCAATCATCTCAGCCATCCTGTATATACTTGCATGACTTCCCCCTTCCTTTTCCTCATCTTCATTGTTTAATCCCTATTTTCAGTTTCTTTTTGGTTTAGTATATCCCTTATACCTTTCAGATTTTATTTTTTCTTTTACATTCTTACACTAGGCAGACAATATGATATTTACAATGATGGGTCTGGTTTATTTCATTTCTGAATATGAT
>PVKA01035520.1:0-22550 GCA_004027165.1 Ctenomys sociabilis
AAGGAAAAGAGAGGAGAGGAGAGAAAGAGGAGAGATGAGAGAAGAGAAGAGAAGAGAAGAGAAGAGAGAGAGAGAGAGAGAGAGAGGAGAGAAGGAAGAGAGAGGAGAGAGGAGACAGGAAAGAGAGAGGAGAGAGGAGAGGAAAGAGAGAAGAAAGGAAAAGAGAGGAGAGGAGAGAAAGAGGAGAGATGAGAGAAGAAGAGAAGAGAGAGAGAGAGAGAGAGAGAGAGAGAGAGAGAGAGAGAGTCAGTAAGGCACACCAGTGGGAAGGCAAAGTGTTCCCCAGTAGCCAGTGACAAGCAGCACATCGCTACACTGCTGATCGCTTCAGAAACAGAGCTGTCGGGCTGGGGGGTGGCGCAGGCTTCCCGCACCTGCTTGTGGCGCGAGAGTCCTGTCCCTTCCTGGTGCCGGAATGCGTGGTGGGCAGCGCCGCCAATGTCACCAGGTGTAGTGCTGTGTGGCCAGCGGCATGGGCCAGGGCCGGTGTTTATGATGACCAAGGCCAAAGGCAGGAGAGACGGCTGCTGTGTAGGTCTTACAGGCGAGCACAAAAATACACAGTGAATCTTTACATTTTTCAAAAGAAGATGATTACAGTAAAGGACACATTGCCCTAAAGGCCCCTCAGAATCCTTCCCGTTGCTTCAAACACACGTGCTCCACCATTCCTGAGCATCTGGCCGTGGGTTGGCCTGGCCGCGTGATGTTTGGAATCAATTCAAAATATTTCTCTGTCGTGGTCATTTGGGCTTTTGGGAAGAGTCAGAAGTCACGTGGCGTCAGATCCAGTGAATAAGGGGGGTGGGGACACGGCAGCGCCGTCCGCGTCTTTAGGAGCCTGCCTTCTGTTGGCTGGCCCTCGCTTGACGGCGGCATTCACCGTGTTTCCAATCACTCCTTGTAAAGAAGCAGGAGAGAGGTGGGAGGAGTGTGCTCCAGGCAAGAAGCGTTTTGAGGGGTTTCGTGGCAGCCTGGCTTTTACTGTAATTTTTATGAACTTATTTAAACGCACCAGATTCTTTTTGCCATCTTCCTGTCCCCTGGTGCTCACTCTCACGCTCTCTGCAGAGTAGGTGGCTTCCCTGAGTCCCTCTCTCCACTGTCCCTGGCCCGGGAGGACAGAGCTATGTGTCCTAGAAACCCTGGGCCACCCTCTGCGTGGAGCCCTCTGACCCCGGTGTTCTTGCAGGATCTCTACTACCAGTCGTATTCCCAAGTGGGGGTCATGTTTGCATCCATCCCCAACTTCAATGACTTCTACATTGAGCTGGACGGCAACAACATGGGGGTTGAGTGTCTGCGGCTGCTCAACGAGATTATCGCCGACTTTGACGAGGTGAGGCCTTCTGCGCTGTCTGCTGGGCTGGCGAGGCTGTTCCTTCACACGGCCAGGTCCTGCGGGTGTCTGCCGCTCTGTCCCTTTCTGTGGAGATGGACAGGGGACAAGCAGGGCCTGAGAAGCTTGTACATCCTGTCTCCTTCAGGGTCCAGTTGGAGAGGAGGGTGTTGGTTCTAGGCTGAGGACTGGTCCCGCTCTGGGGCTTGACACCTGCGGTGGCTGGGACAGCATGGCTTTTCCACAGCGACAGGCGGTGCTTCCTCAGCTGGGCACTGCCTGTCCCTCTGTCCCTGTTGCTGGAGACCCCATCCTCCCAGGTGGCCACGGGTGCAGCTGCAAGGGCAGACCTGCTCCAGGCTTCTTTCTGATGTAGCCCAGATCCTGTTTGGTACCAGAACAAAGCAGCTGGGGCACTGTCCAGGGTGTGTTGGTCGGTCATTCTGCTGTTGTTCCTGGTGGCTGAGGACCACAGTGACATCTCTCAAACACCGTGGCTGTGTGACCATTTTGTATTCTTTTCTGAAGCTCATGGACAAAGACTTCTACAAGGACCTAGAGAAGATCAAGACCATCGGCAGCACCTACATGGCTGCAGTGGGCCTGGCACCCACCTCGGGGACCAGGGTGAGCAGCATCCGAGGCCCAGCTGGGCCCAGCTCCAGCCCTGCTGGGGGCCCGGGGTCCTGGGCTGGAGGGCTCGGGGGAGGGAACAGATCCCAGGCTGCCGGGTGGGGGCTGGCCCTCTGCAGTCTCCTAGGAAGACTCACATATCACAGAGCCCTCCTGCCCCAGTGGCTTCCCTTCCTGCCCATCAACCCCTGCTGCTGCATACACTCCTTCCTCAGAGCAGAATTGTGAAAACGAAAGCAACCTGAATAGATGGAGAGCCTCTAATGAAACCTGTCCAATCGCAAATAATTTTCCAAATCAGGAAGCAGCAGGCTCGGGTGCATTCCCTGGGGGATTCTCCCAAACCTTTAAGGAGAAAACACCATGGGTCACCTACAGTCTCCCAGAAAGAAGATAGAAGCTGAAGGAGTATTCCCTAACACATTCTGTGCAGTCACCCTGATATCTAAAACCAGGCAAAGCTGTCATTAAAAAAAAGAAAGCCGCAGACCAGTCTTTCTCAAGAACAGGCCAGCAAAAGTCCTCAGCAACCATTAGCAAGCTAAGTTCAGTAACAAAAAGGAAGAATTGCAAACCAGCACCTAGTGGGATGTTCCCAGGTATGCAAAGCAAGCTCTGCCTTCCCAAATGAATAGGTGGGATTACTCACAGAAACAGGATAAAGAGGCCGGACCACAGGACCATGCCAACCGAAGCAGGAAAACCACTTAACCACATCCTACACTCACAGTAAAATGTGGGACTAATAACATTTCCTTCAAAAAATAAAAATCTGGAAACTTCACCATGGCCAGTTTCACAGAACACAGGACCTTGTCCCCTGAACACAGGTCTCAGGCTCCAGGGACAAAGCTGCTCCTGACAGATGTCCCCTTCCTCTTTTGCTTTCCTATGGGAGCTGACAGTGCTGTGGGAGTAGCAGTCTGAATACTGGTTTCACCCTCCCAGGGGCTGCTGCACTCCCGCCTGGGCACTGCTGGGGCTCCTGGCCTCAGTCTTCTCTCTATAGAATGGGACAGTAAATGGGTGCCCAGCCTTGGGGCTGGTGTGAGAATCCAGCCCCAGTCCCATAGCCAGTGTGGCCGGTCCCTGACCCCTCCTGCCCGGGCACCCCCATGGTAACCGCCCTATCTGCTCACCCCAGGCTAAGAAGTCCATCTCTTCCCACCTCTGCACGCTGGCTGACTTTGCCATTGAGATGTTTGATGTCCTGGATGAGATCAACTACCAGTCCTACAATGACTTTGTCCTCCGAGTTGGTAGGTGGCTCTGGGGTGTCTTGCCACTGATGAAAAAGTGCCTCCTCCCCTGTGTATGAGGAGGACAGCATTGTCTCTCCAAGAGCAGCTTGTGGCAGAGGGACAATTCAAGAACGGCTTTCGGGCCAAAGGTGAGGTCCAGCTCAGGAGACATGTTGTCCCTTTCTCTGAGATGTGGAGAGTTTTTTCAGGGAAACTCCTGCGAGGTTGGAGTCAGGTGGAACTAGATAGTGAGGGTCCCTGTCACACCTCCACACACCCCTTCTTTCTCGAACAAGATTCCACAGAGTGGGATTCTTGTGACTCACACACCACCCAGCCTGCATGACAGACCTTGTCTTCCTGCCTGGCACGCAGGCCCTGACCCAAGGCGTCCTGATAGAACTCGTGGGCTGGGGGTGTTCACTGCAGAAGCAGCCCACGAGCCCTGCTGCAGTGCCTCCATGGCTGGGCTTGCTGGGGGCTGGACAAGGGGCCCCCCTGGGCCTTTGTGGATGCCCACTGGCTTCCTGGGCTGCCCCTGGGCCCTGGACTCTAGGAGGAGATATTCAGCCAAGTGTAGAAGAGTCAGTGTGCACACACACAGAGGCACCAAGGTGTAGGGGTCTGCTCAGCCTGGGCAGCACTGGTCACAGAGGGCTGCCATGGGCTGGCTCGGGTTCCAGGGAGGCCAGGCTGGGTGTGCCACATTCATTGACGAGGAGACCCAGGTGCAGAAGGTGAGAACTTTGACAAAATCTCTGGAGAGGAGACCCAGACTGGGCCTGGCGACTGAGTGGCAGGCGGAGGGGCTTTGCTGTCTCTCCCCCAGAGCACCCAAACAACGGGCTCTCTTTTGGGACCCACACCTCACAGCACAAGCAGGGCTTTACCCTAAGAAAAGCTTTGCTAGAACTATGTGGGACAGAATGCACTTGGGGACACAGAGGCTACGGCATCTGGTGGCTGTGGAGGAGCAGGACTCTGGCCATGCACAGGCTTCTGCTCCTGGGCCTGGGATGCTCGTTGGGTTTAGGAGTCACTCTGCCGGCCTGCATGGGGCAGTGTGCTGGGGCCATGTGGGACAGGCGCCAATCCCCGTCTGTGAGGCTCCAGGTGATGCAGGTGGTCTAGAGAACAAGACCCGAGGGGAGCAGCTTCTCTCCAGGGGAAGTGTCACGTGTCCCACCCCCCGAGGTGACAGCTAACCCTGCCATGACTATTTTCCAGGCATCAACGTCGGCCCAGTGGTGGCTGGAGTGATCGGTGCACGCAGGCCCCAGTACGACATCTGGGGAAACACGGTCAACGTGGCCAGTCGGATGGACAGCACCGGGGTTCAGGGCAGAATCCAGGTCAGTGCACCCCAGGACCCCAAGACACAGGGCCCATTTTGCGGGTGTGGAAACCGAGGCCCTAGGGCCAGTGGTGATCGCCAGGTCTGCAGCCAGCAGGCAGCGCTGAGCAGGCACTGCATCCACTGGCAGCCCCTAGAGGGCACCCGCAGCCCTGCTCTTCACGTGCACTGCAGCCTTGGTGGTAACAGGGTTGGGCCCTGGAGCCCAGGGGCCTGACTACTATATCCTCTTCTTCATCCTGGGGCTTCCGGGCCCCGCAGGGCTTGGGTTGCCTGTGTGTGAAGGGTGGCTGCTGCTCTTGGCCACTGGCGTGGGGCAAGACCCAGGGCCTGTGACACCATCAGTGGTGGCCTCGGGGTTCCTGAGGGTGGGGCTGGCTCCGCTCTTAGGGTTTCCCTTAGAACAGCGTGAAGTCTGCCCAGAGCTGCCCCAGCAGCCAGAGTGCCTCCCAGGTAGGGCTTGGAAGCTCAGGCCCCGCTGTGCTCAGGGCCAGCCAGTCCTCTGCTCCTTCCCTGTGGTGAGGGTACAGAGCAGCTTTGGTGGCCCCAGCATGCCCTAGTGCTGGCTCTCTGCTCCCTGTCTGGGTGTCCCCAGCTCGGTGACCCTGGCTAGTTCCATTTACCCAGGGAGTGGGTGGTAGGATTTTCTGGGCTACTCAGGCCCCCCACATCCCCCGTCCTGCCCCTGCGGACCCCCACTGTTCGCATGGAGGATGATGCTGGCTGCTGTCTGTCTCCAGGTGACGGAGGAGGTCCACAGGCTACTGCGGAGGTGTCCCTACCATTTTGTGTGCCGAGGCAAAGTCAGCGTCAAGGGCAAAGGGGAGATGCTGACCTACTTTCTGGAAGGCAGGACCGATGGGAATGGCACCCACTCGCGGCCCACGCACCTGCAGCGGAGGATGTATTACGGGGGAGCCGGAGGCCAGGCCAGACGGCCACCGCTGTGTCCTGCAGCTGGGCCCCCAGTCAGGGCTGGGCTCCCCCCGGCACCCCCTGGCCCATACCTGCCATGCGCAGCAGCAGGGAAGGAGGCTTAGTGGACCCACTTGGGCCGCTGGAGGCGCATGCAGGATGACGCGGGCCACCATGGCCCTGGTCAGGACCAGCCAACAAGCAGAGCAGGGAGCTGGTGGCCGGGCTGCAGAAGGAGCATTGTCCCCATGTGGCCCATGCCAACAGGAGCTGTGCCTGTGCCACCCCACCCTGCCTGGATTGGGCTGTGTCAGCTTTGGGACCTTCAGGATGTGTGCTGTGGAGGTCTGCCTGGCAGAGGGATGGAGGAGCCGCACCGCGAGTGAGCTCCAAGTTGGTGCCGGGCGAGAGGTCCAGGCCATACAGGCCTGTGGGTGGCAGACAGACCTCTTGCTACCAGGGAGCAGGGCCGCTGGCTTCCCTGAGAGCAGGTCCACGCTGTGAGCCAGAGGCAGGTCTTCTGGGTCCTTGGGGCCACAGCCTCTCCACTGTTGGTCACCACCAGCTGCTTGTCCTGTCTGTGTGTCCTGCCACTGCGCCTGGATCCTGTGACAGGTGGGCAGGTGGCACCTGCATGTCACTGTGGTTCTACAGAGAACCGGCTCCTGTCCTGCCTTCCTCTGAGGTATGTGGGGTCTTGGGCTGAAGGAGCACCCAGGGTCCATTGTGTGGAGAGCATGTGACTATCACACCCACAGGTCAGGCTCCTGGAGGAAAGATTGTTGCCCTGGCATGGCCGGCCTCCTGGGGACGTTGCCATCTGCAAAGTACGAGGTCCTGCATCTTCAGTGTCCAGAAAGCCTGCAGGTAGCCCCATTGATGCCTGGAACCTCCAGCTGTGCTCCGTGGCAACCACAGTGGAAATGGAGACGGTGGAAGGGCCGGGTGAAGGTTGCCAAGATGTCTGGCTCTTGGGGACCTCTGTCCCTGCTCCTGGGGAAGGGTTGGGGGTGGTCCAGGTGCAGGTGCATCGGCAAGGGGACATCCTAAAGAAAGGTGGCTGGCACAGACTGTGGGGAGCAGGTGGGCTGAACCCTGCTTGCTCCTGGTTGGTGGGCTCCCCCTCTTGCCTCAGGAGGGGTTCCTCTCTAGGTAGGTGGTAGCTCCCCCATCCTAGGTTAGTTGTGTGGCCAGCAGAGGCAGCAGGGGCCGTGTCACAGCTGGAATGGCCACAAGGGTGATGCTTGGAGCAGACTGGACACCTGGCCCCATGGGACTTGGGACATAGGTGTGGAGGGCCTGTGGTCCTGGTGGCTCTATGGGAGACGTTCGCAGGCTCTTCCCTGACTATGGGGTGTCCATCAGAGGTTGGAGGTGGTCCAGGCTGCTGCAAGGGGTCCTGAGCTCTAGCAGCCGTGTCTGGTCATCAGCTGTGACCGAGTGAGCCATGGCCTGAGAACCTGCCCAGGGCATCAGTCCCCTCCACTCCCTTGCCTCGTCTCTGCTCCCAACTATCTTGGCTGAGGGATGCCTGGCTGATCCTGTGGTCCCCTTTCCACTGGGATTTTCTCATTTTCTGTCTATCCTGACCAGATGTGCAGGGGTTGGCCGGCACTGGGCACTAGGGGTGGGGAAGTGCAGGGTGGCGCGAGCAGGCTGGTGGGCAGCATGCAAGTGCATCTTGGTCCTTTTGTTTTGTTTGATTTGGCTGCTGGGCTGCCCAGGTGGTGGACAGAGGAACAGCCTCAGCCTGTGTGTCCCACTGCACGGTAAAGGAGCTGTGCACATGGGAAGAGGGTAGGAGCCTGAGGGCAGGAGGGGGCCTGGACTGTCCATCTGGGCGCGCCACGGCCGCGTGGCCCCTCAGAAGTGGAAAAGCAGACAGGAGAGACTCAAAGCATGGCCAGGGCTGAAACCTGGTGAAAACAGGTGACACAGGACAACTCACTATGGCTCCCAGCCCCTGCTGGTGGTGAGAAACAGGAGTGCTGCTCCCACAGAAATGGAGAACAGAATTCAGCCCCGACCTGAGTGGACAGCAGCAGAGTGGGTGAAGGAGCCCGGCCAGTGACACCTGGACTTGCCTCTGGCCCTCAGAGCGAAGTGAGCTGCTGTGCGGGTTGGGGTCCTGGGGGTCCTGCAGGATGGTACTGCATGTTTGCGCGTCCCCCACCCCCGGCACCAGACTGTTTCACAGGGCTGCCTGGAGGCCTGGCCAGGGGCAGACATCTCTGTCTCCATCAGCAGCAGCTCCAAACCCCGCCTCTCCCTCCGAGGTCAGGAGCTGTGTTCAGCCATATGTTCCCTGGGGTTTGTTGAAAACCACTTTCTTCCTTTTTATTTGTGATAAGCCTGTATTATATATTGCCTTATTTATTTTTAATCTTGTACAGTATTCATGTACAAACGTTAGAGCCATTTGGGTAGGAGTCTCTCGAAATTATTTATTTTAAGATGCTCTGTACATAGTGCACCACTTCCAGGTGCTGCCTGTCACTTGTACCAAAAATGAGGAAAAGCCCGGCTCCGCCCTGTTAGCCCCGCGTGCTCGGTGATGCCGTGGCCCTCGGGCAATGGCCCTGTGTGTCCCCTCTTCGCATGCCTCCCGTGCCTGCCACTGTAGAGTAGACCACAGCCCCAGAACGCTTCCAGATGCTTCCATGGGCCGTGCCGACCCAGGCCGGTCCACTCCTGGGGTGCCCGTGTCCTGCAAGTGGATGGCCCCAAACACCCAGCCACCCAGTTGTCAGCCCGTGTTTCTCAGACTCTAAAGCCACGGGGTGTCTCGACCCTTCTGTCATCGATGCAATAACTGCAACTCTACGCTGTAGAGCCCAGTCTGGCCCTCTGGCAGATTGGCCTTTCAGAGAAGCCATGCCCAGGAGTTTGCCCCAGGGGTCTGTGCTTCCCGGAGCCCCTCCGCCCCACTGGCCTCTCCGTTCCTAGGGTCCACTCGGCGTCCTGGGTGGGTGAGCAGATGCTGCCCGGGGTGTGCACTCCTGCTGAGAGCGAGGAGGCAGCGTGGCCCCTGCCCTGCGAAGCCTCTTCTCCCCCTGCATCTTAGTGCAGCTCTCCCACTGTCAAGGGCGTCCGGCCCGGGAAAGTACCATTCCTGTTCCCGGGGCTGTCTAGCCTCGGTGCCACCCAAACAGCACACACATCTGATGTGGTCGGGAGGGGAAGGGTGCCCAGGCTGATATGGAGGACTGGGACCCAGGCTTGGCAGGACACAGCCAAGCTCTAGCCATCTGGCTTTTATTTGCATTGGATAGGAGGACTGAGCCGTAGTCCTAACTGTGACCTGGAAAGACTGCCTTCTGCTTGCTGGGATGGTCAGCAAAAAGCTGTTTAGAGCACAGCATCAAGGGTGTGGGGGGACCTGGGTGGACTGGCTGGACTCCTGGGAATTTTGTTCCCAACCCATGCAGGGAGTGGGTCCAGCAGGGAGGCTCAGTGCACAAGGCAGCATGGGTCTGTGACTGGCAGGAAGCGACAGTGCGCCTCCCCCACGTGGTGCACCCCACTGCCCAGGTCCTCCAGGGGTCCCAGAAGAGCAGCCCGTGCTTTGCACTCTGAACTCTCAAGTAGCCCTGGAAGTGGACATGATCATGGCTTTGTGATGGCTTTAATTCATACATGCATGCACACGCTTACACACACACTTGCACACACAGACACACACGCATGCACACACACGCACATGGCCTTAGAGGCAGTTGGATTTTGTAATACCTAGTTGGGTGAAATTAATGAAGAGCACAGAGCAGCTTTTTGTCTGGCCCGGAAGCACCTTCCCCCACTTGCAGTTGCTTTTGGAGCTCTTGTCTTGGCCCTTGTGGTCCCCATTGTTCCCCAGGTTTGAGAGTGAGTGTGTGGTGGCTTCCTCAGATGGTGTCCTAGGGTCATGTCTGCCTGTGTGCTCTTCAGGGTAGGATTAGAGGAATTGCTCGGGGTGCACTGAAGTCAGATTTGGGGATGTGGTTGCCCAGAGCCCAGCAGGCAAGATCAGGGTCTGCATGGGGCTGACCTGGGTAGGGGGCATTGATTTCCATGGCTTGGACCTTCACAGTGAACTTAAGGGATGGCAGAGAGAGAGGTTTCTCTCAGGGAACTCAGATCCCCAACTATTGGCTCACTGGTCGGATGGACCCAGCTGATGACAGCTGCCTGGGGCTCTGGCCTGCAAACTGCAGGTGCTGACACTGTGTGCCCAATGTGTGGTAGATGATAATTGTCCCTCATGGTCCCTCTCTCAGGGTCAGGTACCCTAAGCACAACCCTAGACCACATGGGGCACAGGCTGGGGGTCAGTGTCAGGGCCCATGGCTGCCTCCCCGTGAGGTACCCCCAGGGACATGATGCCACGTGTCTTCCTGTGGCCACAGCCTATGAAGGCAGGTCCAAGAATAGGATGTGAGGTTGGTCCTCTACCTGGACCATGCTGTTATCACTGATTTCAGATGAGACATTTGGGGGCCAAGGTCCCTAAGCGACATGCTGTCAGAGGTTTGCAATTTTAAGATTCCTTGAAAGTTTAATGCATTTGGTTCCACATTCAGCCTGTTCAATATTGCTCTACTAGACGCTGAGCTTACTTCAAATTGTGTGTCTGCGTGTGTGTGTGTGTGTGTGTGCATGCGCATGCACGCACATGCATGTGCATATTTCGTGGAATGAGCAAAATAAAACAAAACGACTTGTTCCAGGGGCTAATGTAGTTTCATAAAGGAACAAAGCTAGGTTAAAGCCAGATAGATGCCTGGCTCTTCGACCAAACCATCCCCAGTGTTCCAACCCAAAACTTTTACTGGAGGAGGGGGAGGAGGAGAGGAAGAAGAAGAAGAGGAGGAGGAGGAAGAGGAGGAGGAGGAGGAGGAGGAGGGGATAGGGATAGAGACCCCCAGTGGCGCATGACCCATGAGATGTTCCCAAGCACCTGAGGCCAATGGGAGACACAGTAGTCACTGAGTCTCTTAGATTTTTTTTTTTTTTTTAAAGTATCTGCAACATCATCTCCGAGGCAAGAGCCCTGTGGTGCTAAGTTGGACCAATAGTTTTGCCTGTTTGGTGTCGGGTTCTCTTGGAACATGTGGCACTTGTGGAGAGATCTGTGCGAGGGTACAGTCCCTGAAGGCGGTGGGAGCTGGGCAGAGCCCAGGTCTCCACATCCCCTTCCCTCCTTCCAGAGCCCCCTTGGGGTCTTGGGATGCCACCTGCAGTGTCTCTGTCCTGTGGCCTCCCTGGGTTGGGGCTCACTGCCGGCTGTGAAGTACACCTCAAAGATCAGACAGAGAGGACCACAGTGGCTGCCGTGTGGCTGTCGCCATGTGCTCATCCCACAGGGCTGGTCACTTCTGACCTAATGCTGTCATCCCTTGTGAAGTCACCAAGTTCCCTCTGACAGGATCTTCTGTGTCCCAAATGTAGCACTGCTGTCACACTTAGTGAAAACTGGACTCCGGGCCTTTGATTGGAATTGTAACTTTAAGAATCGCTCGTGACTGTTAGCCAATTGGGGTTTCCAGTTGCTGGGCCCCTGTGAGGTTCATGCACCCCTGCTGCCTGCTCACCTGTGCTCAGGCAGTGTGGCAGTGGTCACGTTGCATGAAGAACCGGAGGCATGGGAGTCGAGGACCCATCACACAGCGCTGCCATGTGAGGCCAGGCCCCACATCTGTTCCATCCCATCCCAACACTGTTCTTCCAAATGGTTTCCATGACATCCAGGGTCTCTCTGCTGAGAGCAGAACTGTGCAGACTGTGCTGATTTCATGCAGAACATAAGCTGGTCACACAGCTGTGTGTGCGGTGCAGGAGGCCTAGGGCGGGGGCGCTGTGCCCGAGGCTCCGACCCCCATCCTTGGAACCTGCTCCAGTCCCCACTGGCCCTGCAGTTCTTGACCAAGCCATATTCCTTCTTGAACATTGCTGAGCCCGGCGAGGCAATGTAACACTAGCCTCAGACATCCCTAATCTGTCAGGTTGTGCTTTATATTCTACAGCTTGGTTTGAAATGCAGCCGGCATCTAATATGTGCAAAATCTCCTTAAACATAGAGGATAGCTGCAGTCTCTGACCGGAGAGCCTCATTGACCTCAAGCAGGGACAGAACCATGCCACTGCCAGATGACACAGGCTTTGCTTACATAGCCGCAGGGCTGTGGTTGTGGGTCAGGGCCTTGGGAGCTCTGGGAAGCCTGCTTGCTCTGCCTGCTGTTTCTTCTTCCTGCACGTGGAGCAGTTCAGTGCTAGGCTGGCTCCTGCTGGTGGAGTGAGGGCCAAGTGCTTCCCCAGGGGCTGGAGCATGGGGGAACAGAGCTGTCTAGGAGTGGTCCTCAGTGCCCAGTGAGGCAGAAGGGCAGACAGGGAGGGAGAGAGGGGCCTGGTCACTGCAAAGGCCCAAGCGCCTGTCTCCTGGCAGCAGGGAGCACCAGCTTTCAGATGTGTGGCTTTCCAAAACTTCCAGCTGCTCACAGAGAATGGGTGTTGAAACAGATGACTTTCTAGAGTTACTCCAGCAAGATCTAGGAGGTCGCGGTGGCTGGTAGTGTCATGCAGCTGGCTCACACCAGAGCCCAGAGGGTCCCCACAGGCCCCACAGCAGCCAGAGCTTGTCTCTGACCCACCAGCACCCCCTGCTCAATCCTGGGCTCTGGGCATACAAAGCACAAGTCTCGGGGACCTGCCCTACGCTGGGGAGCAGGGGATCCTGAGGATGCCCACTGCACCTCCTGCACACCCCAGAGGGTGGACATACAGACCACCAGGAGCACACGCGCCCAGCGTGGAGGGGCCTGTGTTGCCTTGATCCCTGTTAACACGCACACACCAAGCCATTTGCACTCTAGCATTGCGGGCTGTGATGTTCCTACCTGTGCGGACCTTTGAGTTTGGAATCTCGCAGCACAGCAGGAAGGGCCAGGACCAGGTACGCAGCTGCCCCTGAAAGCCAGACAGGTCACGAGAACCCCGAGCTTGTGTAGCTTGAGCACTAGCAGGCACCGTGTGCTTTCAGCCCAGGCGCCCTCCCCCTTGCTCCCACCCCCATTCCCACCCCCGGGAAAGTCACCGCCATGACCACGTGGCCATCTCCTGGTGGTGACTCCACCCTGATTTAAGGCAAGCCTGAAATCTACTACTGGATTTTCTTTCTCGCTGAGCAAAGTCACATGAGCGCCTGTGTCCGGTTGACTGGAGAGGGACGCGTCCCTCCAAGGGGCGAGAGTGGCGTGGCCAGGGGGTCAACTTCTCCCGCAGGGTGAACTTAGGGAGGACAGCGACGCTACCCCACATCGCAGCTCTGCAGTCTCACTGGGTAACTAGATTTGTAATCAATACGGGTCTATTTTTATGTCAACTGGACACTGACGAGCACCTTCCCGTCTTTTTCAAGATTGTTAAATCGAGACAAGTATTGAATAATTTGTCCTATTTTTATTTAAAAAAAAAAGTGAATGGATTGAAATGTTAAATGTGAATGTACATTTCTTAATTGCAGCTTTTCTACTGAGTGTTTGCACTATACTTTCTGGAGTCTTATATAACAAAAATAAAGAGAAGAAAAATTGCTTGACTAAACTCTGTGGCCATTGTCACTCGAAAATAAATGGTGGCGTGGATGGCTGAAGCACTGTTGGCTGAAACGTGCTTGCAGGTGGGATTTTATTATTCAAAGCGTTAAGTACTAAATGACCTCCCAGTCAGACCAACACCACCAACTCTAGCCAGCACCCAACCCCAATTACAGGATTTTAGTCCTTTCTGGTTTTGAACTAACTGTTAAGACACTGTATTGATTTCAGCCAGATAATATTTAAAATTAAATACGGGCTCTGCATTTTCTTTGGCATAAATGCCTCTGGCATATCAAAGTATCCCACAGGGTAATGCTTCTCCTGACTTTTATAAGTACCTTTAGCTCAGGACTCCAGGATAAATTGACTTCTGCCTGTAAGTTCTTTACCTCATCTTCCCTCCTCAAAGATCCAAACTGAGTGGACAGATACCATTGGATTATTTTCTTTCAAAAGTCTGAAAATATCATTTGGTCCAAAGTTAAGAGAGGAGTTGGTTCCCTGATTGGTGTTGAGCAGTGTTGCAGTATTCCTGTGTAGGTTGTCATGGGCTGCTCAGGGACAGGCACGGTGTGTGTGTGTGTGTGTGTGTGTGTGTGTGTGTGTGTGTGAGTGTGCAGCAGGCCCAAGTCCAATGGCCGAGGCAGAGTTCCCTCTTTGCCAGGGCTTTCACGTTGAGACCGCCAACTGTCTGGGGAAGGCCCACGCAGACTGCAGAGGCCATCCCCCTTATTCAAAGTCTTCTGACTACAAATGTCGCTTATATGTAAACACTGTTTTCACAGCGCCAGTGGGACTGGGTTGGACTAGACATCTGGGAACCATGGCCCACTCAAGCTCACCCAACGTGATGTGGCTTTTCCTCTTTCAAATAATACCAATTCCTAGTAAAGCATTTTTAAAAATTATTATGGAAGCAATAACCCAATAAACTAAAAACATCAAAGGGCAGATAAAGAATTGGAGGGAAAAGTATAAACCAACCCGAAAACATGTGGATCTGAAGAGCTCTGTTAATGCAAGTTAGAGACGAGCACATAGCGCCTCCATCTCCCATTTGGCTGATGGCCATAGAAGACAGTGTGAATGCACTGGAAAGTGACAGGAAGATCACACCTGCTGCCTGCTCATGGAGACTTATGGTTCACCTGGCAAAACCTCGCAGGAATAATAGCTTTTAATATAGTAGAATGAGCCTCGGTTTCTAGAAATGAATCCTAGACATGAATAGTTATTTTGTACAAGGGTTATTCTTTACGATGATGAAAAGGTGGGAGCTGGCAGCCTTCTTAATATGCCCCCATACGTTGTGCCCCCTGGTTAGACCCCACTCCCAAGTGTGCCGTGGGTAAAGGCGCTCTGCACCTCTCAGGACTCCTGGGAGTGCAGAGCTTTCTCTGGCTGGTGGCAGGAGGAGGAGGAGACATTCTGAGGATAGGAGGATTATGTGGCCTTTGGTGGCCTGAAGGAATGAGGGGGCCTTTTGGGTCTGGGAGCAGATCATGCCTCTGAAGGAAGGAAGCACCAACACCCCAAGAACTACTTTCCCCCAAGCTGCATGAGCCTAGAGGTAGATTCCTGCTTAGATCCTCCAGGTACAGAGACACCTACCTGACTGCACCCTGAGGCTTGGGCAGGGCCCAAAGACAGGAGCTAGCTCAGCGATGGCTCTCGGCACCACCGAGTCTGGGATCGCATGTTGTACAGCCAGAGAGAAAGAAAACACAGCAGAAATCCATGCACTGAACTCACAGAAAGCGGTGTCTTCCAGAAAACAAGTACACGAACTACCTGTGTATCCCTGCTGGCAGTTTAAATCCACACCACAGCAGGTCACAGGGCAGAGTATGGCAGTGCCATGCACTGGATCTCTGAACCCAAGAAGGGACAGTGGGTAAGCAGGCGGCAGGTGTGACTATGACATTCAGATACCAGAAAGCTGGGGAGGGGGGGAAGCTTCTCAGAGCTCTGGGCACTGCCATTTGGGGGAAGCCACCAAGGAAAAGAAGGTATTCATGCATTTCTTTCCCTTGGAGTGCTGATTGCATCTTCTGCAAACTGTAAGGGTTTGTGTACCTGGGAGGACTGAGGAAATCATTTTTGTGCCAAGGAATGGTGCAGGTGGCACTTGAGCTTTTTTCGTAAATGAGCCCAAGCGCCATCCTACCAGGTGCTCACAAAATCCTTCATCTAGGAAGCCTGCTGTCTGTCCCACCCCGTTGGGCCGCACCCATGTGCTGTGCGTCCTGGCGTGGGAATGCCTCGCTTCCCCGTTTCCGGTCTGTCAGAGCTGCTTCTTCCAGAGTGTCTCAGAAAGATGAACAGAGACTGCGCTCTGCCCGTGACTCGGCGCCGGGGTGGGGGCACCCCTCCTGCAGCTGGCTTCTGGGGTGAGCCTATAGGTGACTGCACAGACTCCAACCAGATAAACACATAATAATCCTAGAAATGAAGCATACACACACGGTTGGGAAACCATAGGCCACGCTGACCGTCCTTCAGCATGCCTGCCGTCTCCACTCGTGCAGGGCTACGAGACCTCTGCAATTTCTGCGTGGACTCTGCAATTCCATTTCATTCTTTGATAAGAGAAGTGACAGAGTCCACTTGTTTCCGTGCCTGAATCCATTTGCACACAGTGCAGACTTAGAATGGTTCTCGTGAAAACAATTTCTTTTTAATAATCAAGGTCAGAAGGAATTGGCCCTGCAGTATTTATGGCTGTGTTGCAGAGTGCCGGGCAATTTCTATAGTTTGTATTTCTACATCTTCTTATTGGAAACAATAAAGTTCTAGCATTTTTATAAATTTGAAAATTTTACAATTTAATAATTAGAAAACACAAGCAGTCTTAGTAACCAGAACTAATGCAGAAAACTTGCAGATGTTTAAACATGCAGTGCAACCAGTGAATGCTCGCTCTTTATGGAGGGCGTGGGGGCGTCTGCAGCCACGGCTGCCAGGCTGCCTCCTCCCTGTGAGGAATCGTCTCATCCCCTCTCCACTGGAGTCACCCAGTGCATCCTGGACCTGAATTACTTCCCGCTGGCCTGGTGACAGTCAGACTTTCTCCCATTTTTTCAAACAGGACAGCCTGGGCCTCACCATGTCCTCACATCTGTCACATTCTGGGTGCTAGCCCTGTATGAGGTCTCACTTTTAGGGTGGCCCTTTCTGACCCCACAATAGCAAAAAGCTTCTGTCCCATGCCCGAGACCACCCGGCCCACTGGCCCCGTTCGCACAGAGGGGACTGGCAGGCGGCAGTGCAGACTAGACAGGAAATATAAGCATCCTTGTCTTTAGCAAGAAGAAAGCAGTCCTTTTTAGACAGAGGGTATGGTGTGGACATTTCCAAGAACACACTGTAGCTCTGTGTACACACAAAGCGACCAAGATGCATACCTCCCAAGGTGCCTGAGAGCCCCACACTACATGTGATCTGAGGCTGGTCCTGGATTGAGCCAGAGCTCCTCGGGCCGTGGTTTATCTCTTCTTTGCCGTGTGGCCTAGGACTGATAGATCCACCCCTTGGGAGGACCCCAACACACACAGCCCCCAGGCAGCTGCAGGTTTCACTCCTCTAGTGCCACTCTGCAAGCCAGGTAAACATCCTTGCAGATTCCAACACCCCCAGCAGAGAGCTGGGGACCCAGAGAACCCATAAGAACCAGCTTGGAACCCATATGGGGGTCCTACTGTGAATATCTACAGCCCCTTTCCTTCCCTCTTGAAAACCCTGCCCCCACCCCGGCCCCGCTGGTCTGCTCAGGCGTCCAGGGAGTTTTCTTTAACACGACCACCTCCCTCCTGCTCCTAGTCTGTCTCGGGGCAGAGAGAGCTGGACACCTGGTTACCCTCACAGAGTCCCATGCTCTTTTGCTAATTTGGGACAGGTTTTTGTCATTTTCCAGATAAGGATGTGGAGGGTGGTCGGACAAACAGAGAGATGTCCCCTTAACCAATTCAGATAGTTGAGGACAGGAGCTCAATCAGACCCTGGGACCTGTCCAAGTCACACATCATGAAGAACCCAGACTAAATCGCATACCCTGTCTCCAGTTCCTGCCCCTAGCATCGCTGACACTCACACTGCATGCACCATAGGCCACAGGGCAGTGGCTTTGGATGGCATGGTGGATGCAGACAGGGAAGTCAGTCTGAGCTGGTGGGCTCCTCAGCACCGACCTGGACCGTGTCCATGCCAGGCGGCCCCTCGACCTGGATGGTGAGCTCATGGTGGACAGCTGCCTCAATGTCCTGCAGCAGGCGGGCCTCCCACTGTCTCACGCGCAGCATCTGCTCAGGAGAGAGGCCTCAGTTACCCGCCAGCACCAGCATCTTCCTGGAGCCGAGGTCGTGCGCCACAGAATACACTTTCCACTAGAGTGTGTCCACTAGGCGGGGTGCCTATGCTCAGGCCAGAGACAGCAGCCAGCCCCACCCAAGCCCCTCCTATTCTGCAATCTGCAGGGCTGCACACCCTCAGATATGACCGTGCCTGCCAGTCAGGGGGAGGGACAAGGCAGGCTTTCCCTCGCAGTGCCCTTCTCGGAAGCCACTGGAATTCAGGGCCATTAAGGTGGGAGGAAGAACCCATAAAAGGGGTGAGGAGGCATAGCGTGACCCTGAGGTCAGAGCCCACAGTAGGCAGGGGAGAAATGAGAGACAGAATGATTTTCAGGGTGTCCACAGTGCCCCAATCCCAGCACACCCAAGCCAGGTATCTACTGCTGAAGGTCTCCAAGTTGTTAACAAGAGTTGGGGTTCAGAGGAGCAGTGGGGCCCGGAGAGGGGGTATTACACATTCCCACAGGATGATTCCATTTCCTGCTAGTGCCCCCTGGTGGTGTCCTCCTGGCCCCTGACCCTAAGGGCTCTCGAGGAAGCACCCTCTAGCTGCTGTCCTGGTGTCTGATCTGCTGGGGCCTTAGGAAGCTTGCTGTGTGGTGGGTGGGACAGCTCTGTCCCCAGGCTGTGCCTGGGAAGGGTGAGTGCCATGTTGGCCAGGCCCTGAGAACCCAGGACAGCCTGGGAGGGGTGCACAATGCAAAGTGCAGGAGAGGCCGCCCTGCCTCGGTAAGTGGTTGCCATGGGGGCTGACACTGCCGGGCCCTTGGCCGCAGCCTCTGGGGTGCACAGCATTGGCTCCTGTGTCCCTGTCAATGGGGACCACAGACAGAGAGCAGGCAGAGCCCAAAGCCGGCAAGTCACAGCCTTCCCGGCTATACTGGCCATACAAGGACAGCACTGGGTCAGGAAGGCTGGTGGCCCTGGTGACCTGTGTAGAGTGGGTGCTAAGCAGGCTGCATTGGGGTGGCATGAACTCTTCCCGGGCATGGGAGCAGGCATACTGAGACCTACCACAGCTGCTCGCCTCTTTGGGTCCCGTCTCTTCCTCTCAACTGTGTCCAGTACCCCAGGCAGACCCGCGACACGTGCCCAGCTCTTCACTTGTAGGTTCTCTGCCTTCTGCTGAGGCCTGGCCAGTGAGCCTGACACCGGCGAGTTGTCCCCAAGAGCTGAGGGGTCTGAGCAGGGCCCTGACGGCGTGCTGGGCCCCTCCTCCACAGCATAGATGGTGGAAAGCCTCCTCCTTCTGAAGGTGGCGCCAGGGCTGAGATCTGCTAGGTGGGACCCAAGGTCCTGGGCCGAGTACGTAGGCCTTGGGGACTCTCGCAGGTAGGAGGCCTGGGCTCCAGGCCTTGGGCTCCAGTGCAGGGCTGCCACATCTCCTTCAGGGGTACTGTGCTTGGCGGGCATCTTCCAGAGGAGCCTCCCTGGCATTTGAGGGGGGCTCTCCTCCTCAGAGGGGCTCAACTCAGGAGTCTGCAAAGGGAAACACAGACCTGGTCCTGGACCATGGCTGGGACCTCAAGACAGACACTGAACCCTACCTGGGCACAGTCTCCTCAGAGCACAGTGGTCTGGGACACCAGGGTGGTGTCTCTCCAGTGGGGACATGCAAACTTGTATCACCAGGGATTGTGGCTAGCTCAGGATAGCAGTGAGGGCCAGGCTCGCAAGGCTCAGGGGACATTCAGGTGAAACCTTTCCCCAGGAAAAACAGCAGGACATCATTCAATCACCTCAGAATGCAAACTCACAGCATAAAGTATGAACCTGTTCATGAAGCTACAGCCTCCGTGCGGAGCCAGTATGGCAAGCAGGATGGGAATGCCACCTAGCGTCCCGCCTCACGTCACCAGGGCCGAGCTGTTCCTCTAGGGCCAGTCTGAGCTAATTCAGCCCATGTAGGCCTGCATTCGCCTTTCTCAGACACAGACACATGACACACTCAGTCCCCATGCCAGCAGGGTCTGCCACACCTGGCTCTAACCCACTGCAGAGTGGGGATGTCTGAGAAAGAGATCTGTGCTGGGCATGTGGTTTGCTTTTTCTTGTCGTAATTTCCCTAACAGAGGATGACCGCTATTTCCATGTTGCTCCCATTGCAGTCAGTACTAAAAGTCACCCAGAGAGGACTTGAAGGATGTCCCTTGGTTCTATGGAAATACCACCGTGTTTTATGTGAGGACCATGGCACCTGTGGATTTGGCTTTGGAGGGGGCCCTGAACAAGTCTTCTGGTGGCAGGTGTGTTTGTGTTCACCATAAGCATGTGTGTGTCTCTCTCATACCCTTGAAATTGCCTGTGAAACGGCCTTACAGCTGTCGCTGTCCCTCGGTGAGTGAGATGTGCACCATGCTAAGGCCCTCATGGTGTCTCCACTCAACTCCCTACCAATTCAGGTGAAGCGCAACACTAGGTTTCTCGTTCTGTTTTTTCCCCCACTCTTGTGGAATTATTTCTCACATTTACTTTTTGGTAATGAGTGTAAGAGTTTCCAGTTCCACTGTCCACTGATGGCAGTGACATCCCCAAATGGTTAAGGCTGCCATTCAGTCAGGATAGATGAGGACACAGAGTTTTTCTAAAAGAAGAGGGTGAAATGCTAAAACAGAAGCTGCAAGTGCCTGCCAGTGCTGAGCGAGGAGCAGTGCTGTGAGTGCTGCCTGGATAGAGCCAGACATCAGAAAGAATGGAGAACTCCCAGGAGGAGAATCCAGGAAGAGCCTGGAGCATGCTGGGAACAGGGCTCTCCAGTCAAGGTCATGGGGAGACAGGCCCTCCAGTCAAGGTTGAGGTCAGAGGACCCCACCAGCCCACCTGCCCTGCGAATCACTGCATCACACAAAGCACATGCTGCATCCTGACTGAACTGACATCCAGGTCTGTACAGAGCACTTCCTGGCAGCCATCTTTGGAGAAGCAGAACTGGGATGTGTTGAAGTAACAGAGAGCCCCGTGGCTTGAGGAAAGAAATAGTTCAGCATGTTCACTCAGCACAGGAGGCTGCCGGGGAGAGGAATCCCTACCAGTGGCTGTGTGTCTCAGGATATCGCTTGCTGGACAAGAAGTTCCTCTGAAATCAGCACTTATGAAGGAGATTTTAAGTTCGTCTCTCTCAGAGACCAAGATCTCAAAGTAAAGAATGGGGTGAAGAGAAAGAAAGGGACTCTTACAAAAAGAAACAGAAAGGAAAATGCATTTTCTCATTCAGTGGGCTGCTGATTAGAAAGCTCACAGAGAACACAAATTAGCACCAGAACAGGTGTTCCAGAGGGGAGTGTGGGAGCATCTTACACAGAAAACATCATCTCAGATGAAGAAGGAAGGGAGGGGAAGGAGAGAGAGAGGGAGAGAGAGAGGGAGAGAGAGAGAGAGGGAGAGAGAGGGATGTTTTTCTTTTCATCACACATTCTTCTATTCGCTTGGCCATTTTGGAAGAAACAGAACAACAGCAAGGCCAAATTTCTGCCTTGCACTAATTCTAAAGAACTGAAGAGCAGCCGGGCGTGGTGGTGCATGCCTGTAATCCCAGCACTCGGGAGGCTGAGGCAGGAGGGTTGTGAGTTCGAGACCAGCCTGAGCTACAAAGTGAGCTTAAGGCCAGCCTGAACTGCATAGTGAGACCCTGCCTCAAAAAGACAAATAAATAAATAAATAAATAAATAAATAAATAAAGAAATAACTAAAGAGCATACTTTAAAAATTCATGAATCAACAGGACAAAAAAAAAAAAAATCCTTTAAAAATACCGAAGTTGGGTTCTTACATCATACCATTCACTAACATAAATTCCATGTGGATTAAAGACTTAAATGTAAAAAAGTTATATAAGTCTTAGGAGGAAATGTGTTCAGCTACGGTGAACACTTGCTTATGGTGGGGAAGGGCTTGGCGGAGCGCCGCAGAAGTTCCTGTCTAGGCCTTGCAGCTTTGAAACCACAGAACGCATCACTGTACTCGGTCTTGTAATAATGTGGGTGATTATTCTATGAGCTTGGGTTAGATGACACCTTTCTAGGACTCACAGCATAGAAGCCATCCAAGAACTAGATATAACAAAAGAAAAAAATGACAACATAGAAAGCAAATGACACTTTTGATGCAATATAACTGAGCACCATCCTCCCTATTCTTTAGAAAGCACAGTAGTCTAATGGATAAACTACCAGGTTTCCCAGCAGTTCCTAGAAGCCGTGCCATGTGTTCACGCGTGTCCTAGGTAGGACAAGCGAACACGAGGACGGAGCATTCAAACAGGCATACGACGGCTCCCTGCGACCCGCCAGGCTCTTTCTGGACATTTCGGTTGTGCATGGCATCTCACAGTGTCACTTTGGAAAAGACTGAGAACTACCCTGATTTCTGTCCTTGAGCCACCTGGGCAGGTTATTATCCACTTACGCGTCTGTAAAAAGAACTCAAGTGTTTTGTCTGCACTGATGGAGGGTCTCTATGCTTGGGGTCCTCTCTTCTGAAAGCTGAGGGGAAATAAGAATCTGAGAAAGTTCTAGAAGCAGCTACGGTGAACACTTGCTTATGGTGGGGAAGGGCTTGGCGGAGCGCCGCAGAAGTTCCTGTCTAGGCCTTGCAGCTTTGAAACCACAGAACGCATCACTGTACTCGGTCTTGTAAAAGAGACAGATAAAGCAAAACAAAACCCAGGCGAAAGAACTATCACTATTAGGTCTGCGATGCGGCCCAGCACAAGGCCAAAGGGGAGCCCAGGACCCGGGCTGGAGACGTAGCTAAGGGCCCGGCCAGCAGGCACTACGGAGCGCGCAGGACGCAGGTGAGGCGCGGCACCGTTTTCTTTAGGGCGGATGCCTAATTCCACAGGGCCAGCGCTATACTTCGCACCTGCAGCACGCCGCGGATGGGTTTTCCTCTCTGGACTCGATCACAAGGCCACTGGTCTCCCCGTCACCGCCCCCAGGGCTAAGGAGGATCTTACTGCCCAGATGTCTGAGGCCACACAGGCCAGGGCAGGGGAAGGACAAATGCCCAGTCTCGGGCAGAAGGTTAGGTGTCCTTGGGTGTGTCTGGGCCTCTCGAGGCAGAGCCAGGCTGGAGGGTGGGGGGCACTCGGGGCTGAGAGGACTAATCAGGGGGAAGGGACGGAGGACAGGGAAAGGGACAGGCAGG
>PVKA01035521.1:0-22550 GCA_004027165.1 Ctenomys sociabilis
TTTTTTTTTTTTTTTTTTTTTTTTTTGTGGGCCAGCTCTGCGTGCTTTGACGGCGGGGCTGGTATGACATGTGGTGCCAGGGATCAAACCATGGTTCCCTGCACCTGCCTAAGCTTGCCTAAGCAGGTGTTTTAGACCACTGAGCCATCTCAATGACCCAAAACCAAAATAATTTTTATAAAAAAATGTAGCTCAAGTTATCATTGTACTGTAGGTTGTCTGGAATATAATGAATTTTAGCTTACTGTTTTTCATTAACCACTAGATATATGATTCTCATTGAATTTTTATTGTTTCCAAGCCTTATGCTCATTCTGTCTCTCTTTTTTTTAAAAAAAATACTTTCATTGTAAAAGCTGAAATGACAGAGTAAAAAAATTGTTCAACCTATCTTATAATTTACAATAGTGACATGTTGTTTTTTCTGGAAATTGGTATGGAAAAATATTTTGTAATGGAAAATTCTATATTCAGGTGTTCAGAGGTGGCTGGCAGGTAGCATAAGAAAAACTAATTATTTTTAGGTTTTTCAAAGTTTCAAGAAAAGTTTCTAGCTGATTTTTATTTCTTTGGTGCCAGGGACCAAACTGAGGACCTTGTGCTCTCCAGACAGGTGCTCCTCAGCTATTTCCCCAGCCTAAGAAAAAAAAAATTGTTTTTATAAAAATTCTGATTTCTAAATGCTTAGAATTATTTTTTAAAGCAGTGTACTAGTTTGCATTGCATGAGATACACTATTCTGTTCAACTCTTGGGTGACCTTTTGTGATTTCTTATGTTATAATTAAGAGTGTAGGTTTGCTGCAGAAAGCCTGGGGTCAGATTATGTATAATATTATATGACATGAGCAAGTGACTTAATCACATTGTGCTTTATTTTCTCATCTGTCACAGGGATAATAATTCTACCTTTTAAAAGATTTTAGTGGGAGTTGGATGAAGTAATCTTTATATGTAGAATAGCATTAGTAGCATGTAAGAAGTAAATATTGTGCTGTTGTAAATGTGAAGTTTTGGAATCTTTATTAACAAATATATTAAATCTACACAGGGCTTATTAAAGGGCACATGTGGTAGAACACATCTGAGTACTTTAGATACTGGCAACTCCAACTTACATAAATAATAAAAATCAATTTAAAAGTTAAATGGCAAAGCTTCCCTAATAATGTAGAAAGAGAAAAGCATTAGAAAGTCGTGGAAAAAGGATCAAGAGATAGAGGTGAGAGGGAAAAGTACAAAAAATTAAAATGGGTGGTGTACACGTACCAGCTCCCAATGAAAAATGTAATCATCATGTACTACAAACATGCTAATACTAATAACTAAAAAAGCAAAACAGAGAAGTAAAATCTGTGCTTACTTGAAGAATTAATAAGAACAAGTAGCTTCTAGTAAATATTACATCTTTCAAATTATAGTTCTACAGAAAAAAATTTTGACTATAAAGACCATCATGAATAATATATAAATATTTTACATAATTACAATATGTACTTCTGACAAACACAGCCAATCAAGAATATAATAGAGAAAGCAGGGAAATAAAAAGAGGGAAAAAGAGAAGAAAGGAGAGGGGAAAGAAGAAAGGAGATATATTAAGAATATTTGAATATCAGAACAACAGGAAACAAAAAAACTGGCCCAGAAGAAAAGGATCTGGAAGTCAGATATTGTCATGGCTAACAAGTGATAGTTACTAAGCTTTATTAACAGAAAAATATTTTGAAATTCTGAGAAAGATTTTCAACAAAATTGTATATGCCATCAAATTATTAATAACAGTAAAAATATAAAGTAAAAGATTCAAAAAATAAAAAGTCTAGAAAGGGGAGATTTCAAGGACTACTGAGAAATAAAATCTCAAGACAAAAGAGAGAAGATCAAGATTAGAACAGTGGCAGAGGGCTTCACTGAGGTCCTTGATTTCAGTAATTAAAGAAGCACTTTACTTTTTTGAGATAAGATACATAAATTCTATAAAATAATTTTAAGTCAAAATAGTGTACTTATTAAAACAACTTCATAGCAAAATAATATGAGAATAATAATTTATACATAGTACATAGTTATTTTTAAAGTAGTTATTCATTGTACAGATAGGGGCATTAAAATTTCTCTAATTGGTACTAGTGCAAAACTTCCTTTCTTAATGAGCTAAGAGTCACTGATGATATAACCAACTTGTGTTTTCCTTATTTCCTTCTGTCCTTTCTGCCTTTCCACATCCTAGATCATTTTTCCTTTTGAATAAGTTTTTCCTATCTCTCAATAGATATTGTATATTTTAGATCTTAATCTTTCTGTTTCTTACACCAGGGAGACAATATGTTTACACATATGAGTCTGATTTATTTCGCTTGTGAGTATGGTCTCAAATTGCATCCATTTACTTATGAAAGTCGCAAACTTATCCTTTTTTATGGCTGAGTAGTACTCCATTGTATAAAAAGACCACATCTTTTTTTACCCATTTCTCAGTTGATGGGAATTAGGGTTGATTTCAATATTTTTTTTGTTACAAATTGTACTTCTATAAACAGGGGTGCACACTTATTACTGTGGTATGATGTTTTCAGTTCTGGGAAAGATACATAGAAGGTAAATAGTTGCATCAAACAGGACCTGTAATCCTGATTTCCACCATGGTTGCAGCAGTATACACCCACACCAACAGTGGAGAAACATTCCTTTTGCCACACAGCCCTTTCAGCATTTGTTGTGGGTTGACTTCTTACTGAATAGTCATTCTTTCTGGGGTGAGATGGATTCTTAGTGTTGTTTAAATTTGCATCCCTTGAATGATTAATGATGTTGAACACATTTTCATATATTTATTTGCCATTTGTATCTCATTATCTAAGACATATGTATCTATTTTTGGACTGGATCTTTAAATTTGGGGGAGTCTGATTTTTTTTTCAATTCTCTATATATTGTTGACAGACGCCTTTTGTCTGAGGGACAGTTGTCTAGATTATTTTCCTACTGTGTCTATTGTCCTTTCACTCTGTTAATTATTTGTCTTGATATACAAAAGTTTTTTAATATGATGAGATTCCAGTTTATTTTTTGATGTATTTCCCTCATCGTCTGGGTTTTGTCCATGAGCTTTCTTACTACACTTATGTTTCCAAGCTTTCTGTCTACTTTCTGTACCAGTAGATTTCATTTTCCTGTTTTAATATTTAGATGCTTGATCCATTTTAACTGTAGCGCATAGTGATAGGTATGGGTTTAGTTTTAGTCTTTATCATGTAGAATGCCAATTTTTTCAGGATCATTTATGAAAGAGGCTGTCATTATCCAGTGAACATGTTTGGCCTTTGTCAAACATAACATGGTTGAGTGTGTTTGAGTCATTTCTGCATCTTCTGTTTCACTGATCCAAAGGTCTTTTGTTTTTTTTTTCCTTATATTATCCTGACTTTATTACACTAGCTTTTTTTTTTTCTTTCTGTGTTTAGTACAAGGTCTACAGGATTTCACTACACAGAATCGGACTCATAGTGACCCTCCTCTTTTCAGCCTCCCAAGTGCTGGGATTACAGGCATGCACAACCATACCCAGTCTCAGTTGCAGTCTCAGGGCACACTAGGGTCAGGGCTGGCACAGCATACTGGGGATCGAACACCAATCTCTGTGTCTGCCTATGCAGGGGCTTTAATCTGCTGAGCTATCTGGCTGGCCCCTATTACACTAGCTTTGTAGTATAAGATTAAGTCAGGAGTTGTGATGCCTCCTATCTTGCCTTTGTTACCCAGCATTGCCTTTGCTATTCTAGGTCTCTTGCTTTGAAATGAATTTTAGGAATGTATTCTCTACTTCTGTGAGGTATGCTAATGGTATTTTAGTTGAGGTTGCTTTAAATCTTTATAATGGGACTGGGAAGATGGCTCAGTGGAATCAGTGCTTCTTTGGCAAGCTCAAAGGCCTTGAGCTGAGTTCAATCCCCCTTTGTGAAAAAAAAAAAATCTGTATAACAGTTTTGGTAGTTGGACCATTTTTACTTTGTGGGTTCTTCCTAACTAGGAACAAGGGGTATCTTTCCATCTTTTGATATCTTCTTCAATCTCTTTTCAGAGTATTGTAACTTTTATATATAGATCTATTACTTCACTAGATTGATTCCTAAGTATTTCATTTTTTTGGATGCTATTATTGAGGGTGTGGTTTCTCTTAATTTTCTCCCAGTGAATTTGTTATTTATATAAAGAAATGCTATTGATTTTTGAGTGTTTACTTTTATCCAACTAAATACTAAATTTAATTATTAAATCTAGAAGTCTTTTCATGGAGTTTTTGGAGCCTATTGTATAGAATATCATGTCATCTCTGAATTATGATAATTTACCTTCTTCCTTTCCTATCCTTATTCCTTTTTTCTCTCATATGTAATTGCTTTGGCTAATTTTTCCAAAACTACACTGAATAGGATTAATAAAAGTGAATAGGATTAATTAATAATTAATAAAATATATCTTTATCTTGTTTCTGATTTTAAAATGAAAATTGCTGTTTTTGTCCATTCAGTAATCTATTGGCTGTTGATTTGTCTTAAATCACTTTTTATCAAATTGAGATAAAAATTATCTATTACTATTGTTTCTAGGATTTTTTTTCAGGAATGAGAGTTGGACTTTGTCAAAATTTGTTTCCATATCTCTTGAGAAGATCATGTGATTTTTCTCTTTGCCACTGTTAGTATAGTGTATTATATTTACTGATTTGTGTATGTTGAACCATCCTTACATTCCTGGGATGAATTCTGTTTGTTTATTGTATAGAGTCTTGATGATGTTCTGTATTTTGTTTCTTAGTATCTTGTTGAAGATTTTGCATCTATGTTCATTAGGGAGCAGTGAATCTATCAGGACCTGGGCTTCTCTTTGTTGGGAATGTTTTAGTTACATTTTTAATTTCAATAACTGATATTAGGTTATTCAGAATGCTTACATCTTCTTGATTCAGCTTTGTCATTTGAACATATATAGGAATCTGAGCATTTCTTTTGTTCTTTTTGTTTTCCATCCTATGAGAGTAAGGATTTTGAAGTAGGTATTGATGATCTTCTGAATTTCCATAGGATCTGTAGTGACTTCACCCTTTTCATTGCTCAATGCACAAATGTGAGTCTTTTTTTGGATAAGGTTATCTGTGGGTTCACCAATTTTATTTATTCTTTGTAAGAACCAACTCTGGTTAATTCTTTGTATTGTTCGTCTAGTCTCAAGACTAGAAGCTTGAGGTGCAACGTGAGGTTATTTATTTTTGCTTATTCTGTTTTCCTGATGTGACAGTTCACTGCTCTAAATTTCCCTCTTAGGACTGCTTTCATTGAATCTCATAGATTCCTGTATATTGCATCTGCATTTTCATTTAATTGTAGATATTGTTTCTATTATTTCATCTGTGACCCTTTGCTTGTTCAGGAGGATGTTGTTTAATTTCCATGTATTTACAAAGTTCTTGAGGTTTCTTTTCCCATTAATTTATAATTTCATTGCACTATGGTAAAATAATATGCATGGGATAATTTCAGTTTCTTGACAGGCAGGTGCTGTGCCACAAACTACATCCCTGGCCTGTAAGCTATATCTCTGACCCTGTGATTTATTTTATTTGCACAATTTTTTTATGGTACAGTAATTGAGCTTGGGACCTTGTGCTTGCCACGCAGGTGCTTATGCCACTGAGCTATGTTCCCTCCCTCCTATGATCTATTTTACAGACTATGCCATGTACAGTTGAGAAAAATGTATGTACTTGCTAGGTGGAATGCTATTAACTTGTACTAGGTGCATATGTTCAAAGTTTTGGTACAATTCTGATATTTCTTAAATGATTTTTTGTCTGATTGATCTATCTATTGTTTACAGTAGGGTATTAGGGTCCCCCATTATAATTGTGTTATTGTTCATTTGATTTTTCATGTCTGTTTTATATAATTGGGTGCTCCTATATTTGGTGAAATACATATTTATGATTATTTCTTCTGCTTAAAATTTTTTCCTAACAATTATGTAATAACCTTTTGATCATTCTCTTTTGATCATTCTTGGCTTGAAGATCACATTATCCGCAAACATAATAGTTACCCCTGTTTTTTTCTGGGTTGCTGTCATATGGAGTATTTTTTCCATTGTTTGATTTTTAGTTTGAATTTCCTTTTGAGTTAGACACATTCTTGCTGCATTTTGTTTCCTGATCTACTCTGCCAGTCTTTTTTTTTTTTTTTTGGATTGGTAAATTGAGGCCATTTATATTAATGATTATTATTGATAATGTATTAGAATATCTTTGTCATGTTATTTACCTGCATTTGGTTCCCTACTTTTCACCTCTGTTAATTGGTGATTTGTTTCTGTTGTTCGTAGAATTCTGGTCATTTTTATTTCTGTCTAGAATATCTATCAGTATTGTTTGTAGGGTTGGCTTGGTGGTCATGAATTTCTTCAGTTGTATTTTGTGTCTTATCGCTCCATTAATTCTGAAAGATAGTATTGCAGAATGCATCAATCCGGGTGGGAAGTTGTTTTTGTGGTGAGAAGTCTTCCATGATTCTGATGGGTTTTCCTTTATAAGATCTGTTTTGTTTTCTAACAGCTTTTAATATTCTGTTCTTGTGTGAAATTTATTGGATCCTAACTATTATATGTCTGGGTGTAGACTTATATTTTGCATTCTTTTTTATTTTTTAAAGAATAGAAAATAGTGATAGCAGAAAACAGCATTGGAAACAATTTAAAATTTCACTAAACAAAGTAATGGGAATTCAACCTTGGTTGCTGTATTTTCATGATGTTATCTTCAAGTTAGTTGTTTATGTTACAACTAATTTGAAGATAAGCAACCAAGATTGATTTAAAGAAAAAACAAAACAATAACAAAGTTGTAAACAATTCAAAAGAAAAAAAAAGAACAACAAAAAAATTTAAGCATTAACTGCTCCTTTCAAAAGACTATCAGAAATTGGGAGTATAGTTATCCAAATTATCCTGCATATATACCTAAATATCTTTTTCCCTTCTTTCTTTTGCCCTTTTTCTTATCCCTAGATTTTTGTTTTTTTTGTTATGGTTACTTGGGCTGTATGCCTCACTTTTCTGTATGCCAGATTCTTTCCCATGTTTGAGAAATTTTCTGTTATTACTTCTGCAAATAGTCCTTTCGTGTCATCTGTGTTGAGTCTTGCTTTTTCATTGACACCAACCATCGTCTTCCATCTGCTGAGTTATCTCCTAATCCCTTGTTATTTTTAAGATATATTACTCTTCATTATTGTTAGCCACCATCCTGTCTTTATGGTCTGAAAATCTGGCTAGCTTTGTTGAAGCAGTTTTGCCAGATTTCAATAGAATTTTTAATTTTCTCAGTATCTGTTTGAATCTGTCTCATGCCTTCTGTTTGTTTCCTATATTGATTATTGGTTTCCTTTCATTTTCTTATGCTCATCTTTTTTTTAAAACTATATCTACTTTAGATATGCTGAGAAATTCCTTTATGAATGTTGTCATTTCTTTTTTTTTTAACCTAGGAGAGTCCTTTTGATCTGATTTCCTCTATAGCCTCATGGATTTCTTCTTCAGTTGCTATCATTTCAGAAATTTCAGGTGTCTCATTTTTCTCTATTTTGTCTCCTGGACTTGTTCTGGGTGGGCTGGAAGTCTAAGGTTACATTTTGCTTCTGTTTCTTGTCATTTTCCCTTTTGAAAGTTTTGTTTTCTGTGTTCTTGTAAGTTTTGCAGTAGGTAGCCATATCACTAGTATCAAATCCTCTCTAGGTAAAGTCTGTTCTTCAGGGATGTCTTCTGTGTGTAGTAGATCCTCAGTTTGTGTCTGTCCCAAGATACTACTTTACCAATTAACAGTGGAATGTTCTTAATAAAAATCTGAGGGGCTGGGGAGATAGCTACAGAGTCTGGGCATGGTGGCTCATGGGTAGGCTGAAAACAGGAGGGTCACTATGAGTCTGACCTGGGTAGTGAGATCCTGTATCAAATACATAAAATGAAACAAGAAAATTTCCACAATAAACTGCATCTCCCTGGCTGTTTCTCTGGGAATCTAGCCCATGATGATTTTTACAGATATTAATTTGGCATAAGAGGAAGAATATTTACTTTTCACTTCTGTTTTGGTCTCTTGTACTGGATTTGGACTCTTCTAGAGAAGAATGTTGTGAGGGCAAAATGAAGATTTACATGAACATTTGCTGAGCAAGGTTAAAGGTTGATTTGCTAATGGAACGCCTCAGATTTTAATAAAACTCTGCATTAAAAAAAGAAAACTGATGCATTAGTGCATGTCTGTAACTTCAGCACTGAAGGTGGGGGATGCTGAGGCAGAAACATCACAATGTCAAGTCCTGCCTGGGCAATTTAGCAAAACTTTTACTCAAAATAAAAACTGAAATGGGATTGGGAATGTAACTCAGTGGCATAGTGCCTGTGGATTTAATCTCCAGTACCACATACACACCAAAAAGAAAAATAAATAAAAATAAGAAAGAAGGAAAAACAAAAACAATAAATATAGGCAAGATTCCTGCTGATTATAGTTAGGATTTGAATTCTTTTGGTGATATATCTGTTTTTAATTTTTGTATTTTAAGATTTCTCTTCTTTTTTTTGAGTAGGAATTAAACTCAAGATCTTGTACTTGCGTGGCAGGTGCTTGTGCCACTGAGCGATATCCTCAGCCGCCAAAATTCATTTAAATTAATCTAAATACTAAATTTACCTAAATTATTAAAAATAATTTTTATTGCAAAAGATGTTATATTTTCAGGTTAATACTGTCTTACTCTCTATTTTTTTTAACCAAGACATACCTTAGTGCTTCACATATTATAAACCTCAAAAATAAGTTGGAAGAATAAAGGAATGGATCTTGCACAACTGGAAAAAGTAAAATAAAATTAAAAGTCTGCTGATTTGATCAAACTAATGAAAAATATGAAACAAGGAAAAGGAAAAACAAGAGATCATGTTTTATCATCTGCTTGGGTAAAAAAATATGCCATTGGTCTTTTTGAAGGTAAGAAGTGGCCATATTAAAGAATTTGTGTCAAAAAGTGATCTGAAATTTTCTGACTCAGCCTTATAAATACAAAACACAAACAAAACAAAATAGAGCTTATCCTGAGAGAAAGACTTCGAAGAAATAAAAATAGACTGAAATTTTCTAGTCTGTGGTAAACTATAATACTTGGTTAGGCAAAGCTAAGGTAGGTTTATGTGTGAACTCTAGGCTGTGTGTTGATATCTAGTGTTTTGAATAGGTAATCAGTAAATATTTCTGCTGGAAACATTTTAAAACATTGTCATTGTAGAGTTGTAAATAAAATTGTAACAAAGACTTGAAAAATTACTTTTATATTTCAATTGTTTTATGAAGTTTTTGAAAGTTTTATTGAATTGTTTTATTCATTAATTACAAGCAATATATAGTAATACATCTATTAATGATATCACTACAAAATGCATATCAGTAGATATTAGAATATTAGTAAGAAAATTAACCTTTTCTATTTTTATTTATGAGAAATGGTAGAATTAAGAATATGTGGCCAGGGAGATAGCTCAGTGGAATAAGTGCTTCCCTGGCAAGTGCAAGGGCCTGAGTTCAATCCCCGGTTCTGCCAAAAAAAAATATGTCCATTAAGTATACATAAATGAAATATTTTGAATATATTATATTATATATTTATGTTGTTTTTCACTAGTACCGCTTTCAAGTGGTACTTTCATCACTCCTGGTGTTACAAAAGGTTTAAATAGTGTTATCTGAAGGAATGGATAATCCTAATGCACTAGTAAATTTATAATCTTTGACAAATAAGTTGAAAAGCCACATTTTTATTTGGTTATTTAAAAAAAATAAATACATCAATACAAACTTCATGTTGACACAAATGAAAATCAATTTTAATTTTGTTTTGATTTTGTTTTTGAGACAAGGTCTCACTATGTAGTTCAGGCTGGTTTTGAATTCAGTTTATTAGCTTAGGCCGCCCTTGAACTCATGGTAATCCTCCTCCCTCAGCTTCCTAAATGCTGGAATTTTCAGGTGTGGGCCATCATGCTCAGCAACTGAATATTCCTAGAAGTCCTAAAAGAGTCTGGCACATCAAGGAATTTGAAATGAGACCTTTTATTTTCTATGATAGAAAATGTTTTGGTTCCTATACTGTATACAGTCGTGACATTGATTACTACAGAGTTGACTGTGCTATGTAGGGATGTGAGAAATGTCATAAGGTTTAAGTATTTCTAAATAAAATCTCATTGAGACAAATTAAAAATACATTGAGTTTTTACATTACAACAGACTACTTTCCACTGTTTCATTAGCACCACTTTACATCTCATTGTTAGAAATTATGTGGTGAGGCCCATCCCAACTAGCACTGCCAGGTTCAAGACACTTTTCCTAGGCAATAAATGGGTAAGAGTTGAAAGACAGCATGTCCTACAAAACACATCTGTGAAAGGAAGCTAAATGGTAATCCTAGAGGTAAGTGTGTAGAAAAAATATTCTCTGGTCCACCAAACTTTGCATACTCTACAATTCAGCCAGATAACAGGAAATAGCATATTAGGATTTTTGAAACTTGACAATTCAGCCAGATAACAGGAAATAGCATATTAGGATTTATAATTCCAAATGTGAGAAAACAAAGTGTTCAGAACATTAAAATATCTGTATATTAGTTCAAGTGTTAATCTTTGTGTATATATAATAAAATAATACATTCATCAGCAGAATGAACCTCAGTTGCCAGTCAAGTGACTGTGCTGTGTAAGGATATGAGAATTGTTGTAATGTTTAAGTATTCCTAAATTACACAATTACCTTCTCCTTATATGTTCCTCCTTGGTTCATTCTAGTGTCACCCATTACACTAACATGATACCTACTGATTTTTCTGGCATAGTAAACATTCCTGAAGTGATCTTTACAAAGATTAGATAGGCATGTTAATGTCAGTGAATGTGGTTTTGGATCATTTCTTGAACAAAATGTATAGCCCTTTTGAAAAATAGGGCCAGGTAGCATTAGAATGAATAGAAGATGAATAAAACACACATGAGCAAAAGTTTTAAATTTAATAGAGCTGATAGAATTAAGAATAAAAGTTAGGCCTCTAAAAAAATTTGAGGCTTTGAATATTTTTGTGAAATTATTCCATTATTACTTGTATTTCTTGACATTTGAAGTTAAATGAAATTTTATAGAGAACTTATAATGTTAGCCTTCTGGAAAGTGAAACCAGGAGAAGGTTTAATTATTACTTTTAAAATTAGTATGCATTTGTGATTATAATTAATACTTGGTTAATTATGAGATAAAATATTTCTATATAGTTTAGCATTGTTTAAAAATACTAAATCAAGCTGGGTGTGGTGGCACAGGCCTGTAATCCCAGCACTCAGGAGGCTGAGGCAGGAGGATTGTTGTGAGTTCGAGACCAGCCTGAGCTACAAAGTGAGCTTAAGACTAGCCTGAACTGCATAGTGAGACCCTGTCTCAAAAAGACAAAAAAAAAAAAAAAAAAAACTAATCAAATTTCTGTTTTCCTCTACTTTCGTATATAGTATTAATAAAATTTTTAAAGCATTTATTTAATAAAACTTTTTTCTTATTATAGCCAGTAACTCTCAGATAAGGCCTATTTTGCTAGTAAGTTGCTAGTAACTCTCAGATAAGGCCTATTTTTCATTTCAGATAGTAGCAGATTTAGGAAGCATTTATAATGAAGTGAGAGATAGTAAGCAACGAGCCTTCATTTAGTTGGAAAAATGCAAGAAGAGAACAGTTGGTGTTCACTGAGATGAAGCACTGACTTAGTGTTTCCCTGTGAATATAGATAGGGTGACAGGCAAATACCTCAAGAAGCTTGAAAATCTATGCTAAGAAAAAGGGAGGGGGCTACTGGACAGACGATGAAAGCAAAGAACTGAACTATACTGTCATTGCTGGGCATCAAAAAGACAAAACTAATGCCCTTTGAATTTCCTTGGATCCATAGAGAAAAAAAGTCAAAATAATTCACTAAGATGTTAGAAGACAATAAACAAGAGAGCCTAAGTCAACAGAATTTAATCCTTTTACACTTGAGGAGCAATCACTTTAGCAGAAACTCAATATCAGCTGCGCATAAAACATGGATGCAGATACCTGGAGGGGTAGTGGCTGAAGGGATAGTCAGAGGGCTAACTAGCAACCAATATCACACAGGCCTACAGTTTGCACACAGCTCACCTGTAGCATGACAATTGTGCTCAAAGCCCTGATAACAGGCAGGGACCTACACATTTGCATACAACCTGAAAAAGATGGAGGTGATGTTAGATAAATCGTAAATTTGAAATAAAAAGGGAAATACTGAAATGTCTAAGTATAATTGGAATGAGGTAATGTAGAGTTTTTTTTTTTTATTTTGGTTGAACAAATTAGGTGGCTATATTTTTTCAATTTGAAATAAAAAGGGAAATACTGAAATGTCTAAGTATAATTGGAATGAGGTAATGTAGAGTTTTTTTTTTTTATTTTGGTTGAACAAATTAGGTGGCTATATTTTTTTGTTCATGAAACTGAAATTGGGTATTGGAAATGCATTTTTTCCCCCCTGCTTTTTACTAAATAGACTACATATGTTGATTATCTATGAGAAGTCAGCCTCTGATGGCTGGGTAGAAAGGCACAGTTGTAACCTAGGAATATAGACATGATGTGATTTCCCTTCTGGGGATATAGATATGATTACAGAACGTGAAGTAGGGACTATGGAAGGAGGACTGTTCATGTGGATCCTTGTTAATTTTATGTGCTTGCTTGTTGATAAAAAGTTAAGAATAATATTTTGGCAATATTACTTGATTTAAGGAAATAGAAAAAGAAGTGTATTGGTAACTGATGCAGCCCAACACTTAGAACAGAATTTTCACAAATCAGAATCTTAATAAATGTGCAGTGAGCAAACAATTAAAAAGTAATTCTTTTATGGCCACCTATAAAGATAATTGATTTTGATCTGCATTGTACACTTCAGCTTTTGAAATGAGGAAAAGAAAAAAAATAATGTCTTCAGATTAATCCTATGAAAAGATCAGGAATTATCCTTTTATGTCTCTACATAATACAGTATCTCAAACCCCTTGTTTACCTTTTAGGATGGAGCACAGAGAAGTTCAGTGTTACTCACTGATAAGCACACTTCTCAAATTCTACATGAGGTTTGACTGTCCAGAACTTTATGTTATGGTACCAATGTATATATACATGGGAGTAGATAAAACTTTGTAGACATATTTTCTCTTAAAGATGGACTATCTGTGTTTATTCATTTAATAATTTCAGTCAGTAACTATTATTATTTATTTTTATTCAACACTTTTAGATACTCATAACTAAAAACTCTTTCTTCAAAATTCTACATGTTAATTTTGTTGGCTGCAGCATACAATAATCACTGCAGTTGACATAGTTCATGAGTGTTTCTTAAATTGATTCAAAAATTATTTTGATGTTTTTACTTAGAAATAACAGTTATTCTTTTTTGTATACTATAAGTTGTTGCATTTTTATTTGGAATTTGATCACATTATGGTATATTTTAGCTATTTGCACATTCCTGTGTGTTATTTCATTTGGAAGTTATTGCTGCATTTATAATAATAAGTTTCAGTAGATGTTATTTCTCTTTGAAGTTATTGCTGCATTTGTAACGATAAGTTGCAGTAGATGTCATTTCAACTTTCTTTAGATTATTTTTTCTTCAGAAATGTTTCAAGAAATGTATTAGTTTTGTATTTCTTAGGGTATAAGTCAAAGGATTTAACACAAGAACTCCTACTTTAAACAAAATACCAGCTGGCATGACTTAATCAGCTTCTTCATCAAATTTTCTGTAATGAGCATAAAGAAAAGAGATCCATAGTATAAAAAAACAAAATATGAAACACAAATGGAAAAGTCTTTGACTCATTCCTTTTTCGATTTGATTTTGAAAATTGTTAAGGCAATGTAGTTATAAGAAATTGAGACACTACATATTGTGAGGATTTCAGTGGAACCTGCAAAAGCAGACAATATAAACACATTTATATATGTGTCAATACAAGGGAACAAAATCACAATAAAAGGTGTTAATGTGATTAGACCTAAAGTAAACTAACCTAAACCTATGACCTATGTAAATCATTGAGTACAAATTTTGAGCTATGAAGATCCATGTTTCATCTGAATACAGAGCTTCTTAAACATCATTGTGTGGTACTACAGTACACTGTAAATGGCCATTGCTGTCAGAAGAAAGCAGTCTTCAGTTTCAACAGTGAAAAAGATACAAATCTGTATAATACATTCATAGAGGGAATTCTAAGAGTTGTCTAATATCTTGGGGGCAAATAGTATACACATGACAAGAATTCACAAGAGCCAGGTTTCCCAGGAAGATGTAGACTGATGTATTAAGTTGATGCTGTGTACAGGAGAAGGCCATCAAAGCCAGATCTCCTGCCATGGTTATCAGATAGACTACAAAGAACACCACAAACAGAAGGGTCTTCAGGTGTAGGTGATCTGAAAATCCCTTGAGGATGAATTTACGTTTCATGGTGTTTTTTCCTTTAATAATTCCTGACATCTTTGAACAAAATTTAGAGATACAGTGCTAGTTTATAACACTCTTAACAGCTATTGAGCTCTAACTGACTCAAAAGTAGAAGAACATCTTCCACAATGTTTCCACATGTCAACTAGACTTTGCTGAATGACTGGTTTTAGGGAGAATCAATTTTTCTATTCCATTACCCACTTGGCTATATAATGAGTATTTCCTGAAAACTCATTATAATTTTCGAGAACTTCAAATTTAAGGTATAAAGGTTGTTTTTAAGTTCTTAAGAGAAATATTTAAGATAAAAACATCTATCTTGGTTAGATAAAACTGGTTTAAGAATTTTAGCATTAGCAGTTGGAATCATTGGTCCCAAGTAAGTTCATTGATTATATATTTAGCAGTTAGGAATGTGAATTAAAGGACTTATTCATAAATGTTCATAGTAGTAGTAGGCACAATAACCAAAAGGTAGAAACACTCCAAATACCCATTGCAAAGTGAATGGATAAATGAGGCTTACTACACATATAGTGAAGTATTATTCAACCTTAAATAGAGATAATATATTGGTATATATTACAATGTCAATGAATTTGAAGATAAGTTTAATGAAGTAAATCTAACACGAAAGCACATACTATGGATGCACTTGCCTGAGGTGCCTATAGTAGGCAAATTTATGAAAGCAGAATATAGAACAGTAGTTACTGGGGGAGGGGAAGAAATAGAAGTATTATATAATGAGTTTGTAGTTTTATATTGAGAATAGAGAAAAATTTCAGAAATGGTGATGCTGGTTTCATAATGTGAATGTACCTTGTGCCTCAGGCCTTTACATTTATTTGAAGCTAAAATGATTAATTTTATGCTACAAATAATTTGCTATAATAACTTGAAAAGACTTATTTGCATATTTCTAGTAATTTATTGTGGAGTATACACTTAAAATGCTTTGAATAAAAATATATATAAGATCTTTATATCCCAGGGAAGTGGGGAGGAACAGTGATGTGTTACCTGGAAAATCACAGAGTGCTAGCTAGGCAAAGGTGAGAAGAAAAAATTCCTGTGTACTTTTTAGACTGTATTTTATTTTTAATAATTTGATTAGCTACCCATTAAATATTTTTCTTAATAAATAATTTTAGAAATATTTATTTTATGGTCATAAATAAAATGATTACAAAAAATTAAAGCTACATGTAAATTGCAGTCTTCTGAAGTTTTGAAAGTTGTTTATGCATTAACTACTAAGGATCATGAACAAAGGTAAATTTTTGATGATATAGTGTAGTACAAGGTAAATTTTTGTAGATAAATATGACTTCTATGAAACTATTCCAAATTAAATGAAGTTAGGAAAATGTCTATATACACATAAAGTTTTTGAATAAATGTTCTTTATTAGTGCTCATGTGCTACCTCTTTTCCTATCAAGGCATTTTGGTACAACACACAATTTTACATACACTTACAAGGAAGTGCTTTTTTAAAGGCAAATGAAGGGCTGATGAGATAGCTCAGAGGAATAAGCAGCCTGCTTAGGCAAGCTCAGGGATCCCCTATCCCTGGCTCTACCTTCTCCCTCCCGCCCCACCACCCCTGGTACACTGAGCCAGCCATGGAATCTGGGCATGGTAGCCCCAGCCTGTAATCCTAGTGCTGGGGAGGCTGAAAACAGGAGGATCACTATGAATCCAACCTGCCTAGTGAGACCCTGTATCAAATACATAAAAAATAAATAAAAATTTTAAAATATCAAATGAAAATTGTGTTTTTTAAAGATAAATGTTTATTTACATAAAGGAATTAATACTTTATAAAAATTATTCAGATTACTATCAATTTTAAAGTCTGGGAAGGCATAAAAGAGATTACTCTAGCATATCTAGGGGTAGAATAGAGTTTTTATTTCCTGTAATACAAAAATAATTTCACACTGAAATGTCTTTTTTTTTTTTCCTATACTGCACTCAGTCCTAATACAGTCTCATCTAGACAGGTTAAAATGCAATATGGGAGTTTCCATTTTGAACTGAAGGATTAAGATTTTAAAAGGTGTATGACTCTAGAGGAAAAGGGACTATAGCCTTTATATTCTGCTTCATGAACATCACTTATGGCTAACCATTTGAAATTATGTGATGAGATACATCACTTGATAAAGCAGACTTGTCCTAACCTGTGTTGACAACTTCAGAACAGTTTTCCTGGCTGTGAAAAGGATAGAAATTGAACAGAGGAAACTATGGTAGTGGCAAGAATGGCTTCTCCCTCTCTGTTTTTCTTGGCAAGGCACTGTGGTGCGGGTGCCAGTAGTTCTGCCTATGAGAAGCTGATGTGGGAGAGACACAAGTCTAAGCAATTCTTTTCTCTTTAAATATCACTGTTAAAGAGAAATATCAATTATAAAGCATTTTACAACTAAAAATTTTCTCTAAGAAAAACAAAATGATTAAAATTGCCTTATGTTCAGACTTTGCACCAAAAAAATAATCCCTATTGGTGTTCAAATGTTAAGTGAGCCATAGGAAATGAGCTCCTTCAGGTCAGTATTTCTTATAGGAAGTAAAGGGAAACTTTAAAGCTACCCACATTTGTATGTCTTTTTCTCCATGACCTAAAACAGATCAGAGATATACAAAAGTTTTCAGATGCTCCTAATAAGTACCTTAAGTCTTTAGAGGACTTGCTCAGACCTGTAAGCTAGATGGGAAAGATATTATGTTTTGATAAAGATTTTTCAGAGATTTCAATAAAGCCTAGTGAGTACTGCTGCAAAAATGACTGGATAGAGAAGCCAAAATATCTTAAAGATCTCTATGCCCTAGGGCAGAGATTTCTTCTGGGTTATTACCTGCTTCTGTCCCCAGAGACAACAAATATGTTTTGCAGGATGGGATTCTAGAACCTTTGATTCAGAATTATGCATTAGAAAGTAAGACCTAAAAAATATAATTAGAACACTTTCATTTTCTTTTTCTAATTTCCAAAAGTTTAGAAAGAGCCACTTAGGTCCTTTAATTATTGGGTTAGTTTTCTGTTTGGCAATACAGCTGGACTCATTCATAACTTTTGCCTTTAGGGACATGTTTTCCTAAGGATTAGAGATCCACCCTGGGAAATCTCTTGATCTATTTCTTTGCCTCAGATGGTTAGGAGGATTTAGTTCTTGTGCCTAGATAGACTCACTGTTTTGTTTCTTCTCCACTATGTAGGTATAGTTCAACACATGTAAATCAATAAGTGAAATACACCTTAGTAACAGAGTCAAAGACAAAAACCACATGATCATCACAACAGATACAGAAAAAGCATTTGATCAAGCCCAAATCCCATTCATAATAGAGAAGTTAGATAAAATTGAAATAGATGGACTTTATCCCAAATTAATAAAAGCTGTCTGTGAAAATTAACAGTGCAAAATATGGTAAATAGTAAAACACTGAAAGCTTTTGATCTGTAATCAGGAAAAATGAAAGGATGTTCACTATCACCATTCATTTTTAATATAGTTATGGAAACATTAGCCAGAGCAATTATAGAAGAGAGAGAAATAACAACTACAGGAGAAAAATTAAAATTATCTTTATTTGCAGATGACATGATACTCTACATAGAAGACCACCAAAAGAATTCTAGACTTAATCACTGGATTTAGTCACATAGTTTGGTACAAAGTCAGCATTCAGAAATCAATAGCAGCAAGATTTGCCTGGAATCAGAGTGCAGGCCTTGGCGGTAAGGAAAGTTTTAGCTGCGGGCCAGGAACATGTTGGAATCTGACCTTGGCATGAAGTGGGACCGGTGCTTATCAGATGCAGTCATGAAGATAAGTACTGGTTTTGGATTGGGAGTTGTTTTTTCTCTTACCTTCTTTAAAAGAAAAATGTGGCCCTTAGCCTTTGGTTCTGGCATGGGATTGGGGATGGCCTACTCCAACTGTCAGCATGATTTCCAGGCTCCATATCTCCTACATGGAAAATATATCAAAGAGCAGGAGCAGTGACCCACCCTGAGAACATCTCAGTGGGAGTAGGAGAAATCTTGTTTATTCCTCAGGAATACTGAAGTGCCCTGGAGTAAGTGGACGCTCTTCTGTAATGCTTTCGACTCTGGCACACTGCTTATGTACTGGAAACCAAGTTTGTTTCTTGTTCTGTATTTTCTCTCTGTAAATTGTAAGGAAATTTATTAAAAGAAATAAATTTAGAAAGGAAGTCCAAAAAAATCAATAGCATTCCTGTACACATGCAACACACGCACACTCACACACACTCACACACACACACACACACACACACACAGATTAGGGAAACCATACCCAAACAATAGCATCTAGTTAAATGAAATGCTTACGAATTAATATAACAAAGGAAGTAAAGGATCTACAGATTGAAAATTACAATATTCTGAAAAACAAGATTGAAGAGGATGTAAAAAATGGAAAGACATTCCTTGCTCTTCAGTAGGAAGAAACAATATTGTGAAAATAGCCATACTCACTGTTACAGATTTAATGAAATCTCAATCAAAATACCATTCACATACTTCACAACCTAGAGAAAACATTTCTAAAATTAATTTGGAACTAGAGGTGTCCAAAAATAGCAAGAACTATTCTTGGCAATAAAGGTAGAGCAGGGGGCATAACAATCTCTGACTTTGAATTATACTACAGAGGTTCTGGAAATGAAAACAGTATGGTACTCACAAGTTGAATCAAAACAAAACAAAACAAGACAACACACAAACACACACAAAAATAAACAGACTTGAGGATCAATGCAACAGATTAGAAGAGGCTGAAACAACTTAGAACACAGACCTCTTATTTTATTTTATTTTTTTTCAGAACCAGGGATTGAACTCACACTTTTGCACTTGCCAGGGAAGCACTTATTCCACTGAGCCATCTCCCCAACCCCTAGACCTCTTATCTGTGACAAAGTGGCCAAACTTGTTTACTGGAAGAAAGATAACTCTTGTTTTTTTTTTTTTTTTTTTTTTTTTTTTTTTTTTTTTTTTTTTTTTTTTTTTTTTTTTTTTTTTTTTTTTTTTTTTTTTTTTTTTTTTTTTTTTTTTTTTTTTTTTTTTTTTTTTTTTTTTTTTTTTTTTATCAGTGGTGCTGGAAAAACTGGTTTGCCACATGCCAAGGACTAAAACTAGATCTATGTCTGTCACCATGCACTAAACTAAAGTTAAAATGGAGCAAAGATTTAAATATTAAAACAGAAACACTAAATCTTCTGGAAAGGAAAATGAAGGTAGAAATCTTAAAGACAAATGGATAGGTAGAGTTCATGAACAAAAACCAAACTGCGTGGGAAATACTTCAAAAAGAATCATCTAATTTTTTTATTTTTATTTATTTATTTTGGCTGAGCTAGGGATTGAACTCAGGTCTCTGTGCTTGCCAGGGAAGTGCTTATTCCATTGAACCATCTTCCCAGCCCCTTAAAAAGAATCAACAACTGGGATCTCATTTTTCTGAAAAGTCTCTATTCTTCAAGGCAAATCTCCAACAGAATAAAAAAAAAACCCACAAATGGACAAAAAATTATAGCAAATCTCCAACAGAATTAAAAAAAAAGCATAAATGGACAAAAAATTATAGCTGACTATCCCTCCAACAAAGGCCTTCTATCTAGAACATATGAAGAATTTTTAAAAGCCTCCTCCAATTCAAAGATCCCATACAAAACTGGGCATCTGAATGGAATATACAATTTTCAGATAAATACTAATGGCAAGTAAATATATGAAAATAAGTTCAATATCATTTTTCATTTGAGAAATGCAAATTCGAACAATAGAACAATATTGTTTCCATTTCATCCCAGAAAGAATGGCTAATATCAAGAAGTCAGCCAATAACAAATGCCGGAGGGGCTATATGGAGAACAATGAAAGAATTCACACTGGGAGTGAACTGTATGTGTGTAGGCAATGTAAGAAAGGATTTGCAATTAAGTCTGTATTTCTTAGACATAAACAAACCCATACAGGTAAGAAAAGCTATATGTGTAAGCAATGTGGGAAAGAATTCACTACACAGTATTATTGTAAACTACATGAAAGAAGCCACACTGGGGAGAAACTCTATGTAAACAATGTGGGAATGCATTCACTACACTGAGTTACTGCAAAATACATGAAATAATTCACACTAGTGAGAAACCATATGTATGTGAGAAATGTGGAAAAGCATTTAGTACACACATATACTATAAAATACATGAAAAAATACACACTGGGGAGAAACTATGTATGTAAACAATGTGGAAAACTATTTGTTGCTATGTCTACACTTTGTAGACATAGACAAACCCACACAGGTGAGAAAGCCTACATATGCAAGCAGTGTGGAAAAACATTTGCTACTGGAAGTTCTTGTAAAATACATGAAAGAAGTCACACTGGTGAGAAATCCCCTATATGTAATCAGTGTGGAAAAGTATTTGCTAATGAGTCTGCACTTTGTAGTCATAAACGAATGCACACAGGTGAGAAATTATACATATGCAAGCAAAGTGGAAAAGCATTCACTACTCCAAGTCATTGTAAAATACATGAAATAAGTTAGACTGGGGAGAAACCTTATGTATGTGAGAAATGTGGAAAAGCATTTACTACCCGGAGTTATTGTAAAATACATGAAAGAAATCACAGTGGCAATAAACCATGTGTATATGAAAAGTAGAAAATAGTTCACTACACCGAGTTGTGTAGTACAGTGCATTTACTTTGTATGTAAAAAATATGGAAAAGCAGCCCACAGACTACTTGTCTAATTCATGAGAGATCTCATACTGCAATAAGTCCCATATCTGTAACCAACGTGGGAAAGAATTTGCTATGCAGAATTAATGTTAAATACATGAAAGAGTTCTTCTGTGGAGAAAATTTTGCATGCAAACACTATGGCAAGGGATTCAGGACACAAAATGTTACCAAAGACCTGAAAGAACTCAACAGTGAGAAAAACTTTTTGTGTGAAATGTAGGAAGGTTTACTATGTACAGATAGTAAGTCCAAGACTTGAAGTCACAGGTGAGTAATCCTACACTAGTAAAATACTTGGAAAAATTTTTTTAGTTCAGTTCTAATGTGCCTGGATCTCACACTGATTTGGAAACCTATATACATAATCAATGTGGGCAAAATACTAAAGATTAGTTTTAATCAACTACATGAAGTCACATGTGAAAATCTGTATAGTTAAACCTATTGTGGAAATTGATCATGCAATAAACACGTGTATAAATTAATGAAAATTTTGATTTTCCAGAAAATATACTCTCAGATGGAGATAGCCTAGAATGTTTTCTTGCTATGTTCTTTAGGCAATCACTTTTAAATGTCTAGAGTGTGGATCTGTTGTCTTTATTATAAAAATATTACTGTAATTTTTGGGAAACTTTGGAGTTTAAACACCTTACTGTCTTCTAATTAAACAAGGTGATTTGAAATGTATTTCTCACCTCTAAGTAGGGTTTCTCTGTCATTTCCATTTTGTTTTTGCTATTTGGAGGTGTAGCCTTCTAAACATACCTTTGATTCATTGTTTTTTTGAATGGATGGAGTTTTTGGACTAGCTTTCATTTTGATTTTTTTTTTATTTTATTTTATTTTTTTTTCATTTATTTTTATTTTATTAAAATACAAATGTCAATCAAACAGTTTCAAGACACCTTAACCATACACATTCGATGAATTAAAACATTGCAAACTGTTTTCATAACGTTTTGGTATTGTACAAGGTGCATACATGATATTATATTTACAGATATTATTTTAGCAGATATCTCTTATCAGTGAATTAAGAGTGTAGTTGCTTACTTATCTTATTTTTTTATACCTGAATTATATCAAAAATTCAATAATTATTTACCTAGTGGATGACCATAGTACTAAAAGC